>OX392499.1:18814139-19000139 GCA_947623375.1 Apotomis capreana | reverse complement strand
ATCTTTTCGTTAGAGCAATGCTTAGATGCAGTGCTTTCATAGTTCGTACGGAACCCTCGCAGCGTGAGTCCGACTCGCACTTGGCCGGCGTTTTAGTGATTGAAACAAAATATACATTATAGGGTCCAGTATCGGGAGATTGGGCACGCCTTCTTTGTATGCATCACGTTTGAGAACCTACTTGCCTTGACTGCCTGACTCCCATCCTGAGTCAGGACCGCCCTTGACCGAGATTACCTCATAGATAAGACTAAGAGTCAAATTAATCTAAAAGAATTATCCTCCTACACAGTGACCACAATCACGGTCAAAACAGATAGCATCTATTGTGTAGTGTGTAGTAGGTATGTAAGTATAGTGAAAGAAAAATTAAAAATGAAAAATATTTATTTCTTTAAAAAAGTTTACGTACAAAAATAAGCATCAAGGTTGGGACTTCCTATTAAGTATGTAGATACCCGTGCCAGGGGGTCCCGCTCCTCTATAACTGAAGTAGTTATATAAAAGAAAATATAAGCAAATTTATATTTAGTAATAACAAACTAAAATATTTGGAAAATGGAGTTAAATAGTGTGCATAAGCATAGTGCCGTTGAAAACTAGGATTTACCTAATTGCCAGTCAGCCAAACAGCTTAGTAAGCCATCTGTGAAAGTACAGCACCCTGGTGAAATACTGTCGTATGTTAAAGGAGGATGGGCAAAACGTCCCCACCCACCAACAGAGATGGGACATATCTCATCTTGTAGATCTCAACAATGTGATTGTTTTTTAGTATGGGAACAATCCCCGGAAATATGGGGTTTTCCTGGAAAATCGTGTTTTGTTAAGAAGAATGTGGACAAAATTGGTACTATTTAACTCATACAAAACGACTACTTATGCATAGCCGGTGGCGCCAATATTAATTTACACTTTTTATTTAACGGTGGGGGGCAATGTTCCCGATAACCAACAGAAATGAAACATATCTCTATTTATAGGCCTTAACAACATGATGTTTTTTCACTAAGACAGCATTCGGCTTAAGCATGGTGTTGTCTTGGAAAATCGTATTTTGTGTTTTATATATATTTTGTCTATTTACTTAATGAGCACTCTGTTTTGGAGGTTGGCCTATTAACGTCCCGTGATAGTTTTCATTTTAAATGTTGTAGTAACTAGTGTTATCTTATTATTACACTATTGTATTACTTAAAACTTGATTCATGTGCAGATTTTTTATTTCTGTAAACTTGCATATGCTTAGTATTTAAGGTTTATTGCATGGAATACAAATGTATTATGGTAGTTACTGTTTCTAATTACGTACTTATAATCGTATATATTCGTATATCAGTATAGTTAGAGCCATTTTACACTTTTGATTTAGCAAGATTGCAATTCTTCTACTCCTCACTAGAGTTCTCTAGTGCTAACAACTAGATGTATTAGACTACCGACCTCTGGTGGTGAGTAGTTATTTTTTTAAACATCAGTCTAGCTTTAGCATTAAAAATATTTAAAAGCATTGTCTATGGGCTAAAAATTATAAAGAAATTATACCAAACAAAAGTCACCTGTCACTTTAAAAATATGTCAAGTCTTCAAACAGTTGCAAAATTGAATTCTCATCGAGAAAATGCTGCAAAAATGAAAATGATTACCATAATACAGGTACGTAGATATTTTAAATAACATTTCTTTATAAGGCATCAACGATTTATGTATTTGTAAGATTGTAAGATTTCCATTTCAACCGTATTTCTATTCTCGGAGAAAGTATACCGAACCCAAAACCAAACAGAACCGCTTGTTGTACAAATCGCCAGGGAGATATACTTATATATGTATAAAACAGTGAACGTCTTGGGGTTGAAATGATGATGAACTGCATTTTATTAGTTGTTCCTAGAAAATGCAAGGCGATTATTCATATTACGTCGCCATACAAGTGATACAAGTAATCGACGCTATGAACGGAGCCGAACATCCAAGTGTACGCTGATGCGCAGGCTAATAGCGCGGTTTGCGGCGCGCAGTAAGCCCATCATCGTCTCAGTTTCCTGTTCAACTAACGTTTAGAACTCTCGACGAAAAAAAAGGGGTATTATAAGTTTAATATGTGTATGTGTGTAGCTGTTTATCTACATATCTGTGTGTTTGTCTGTGGCATCGTAGCTCTCAAACGGATAGACCCATTTGAATGCAGTTTTTAAACCGAATGTCTTGTCTGTCCAGATGGTTTTTAGATTTGTTTGTTGAAAATAACCGCAGCCATTTCCTAGATACTCAACTTTGAAACAAGTCATAGGCAACATTTTTTACCACTCATTAAAATGAGGGAAGCAACCAGCATCTTGTGACGGGAGTTTCAAAATTTTGAATTTAGGTTATTGCTACTTACTAAAGATGATCTGATATCGAGAACATCCAGTTATGAATCAAGAATATCTGTATAGCTGTCTCGAGATCATCAGGTTGTTTTCGGGAGATGTTTATCGTTTACCGGTGGAAGACTTAAAGAACAGCCGCCTTACATATAGATAGCAGCAAGATGAATTTAGAGTTCTTACTGGACGAGTTAACTACAACTGATAGTATAGTTGATTTTACTGGTCAGATGTTTCAGTCCTCATTAAAATGATAATCCCTAATATTATAGATGCGAAATAAATCTCTGTTCCCATTTAAACTGCTGCACCGATTTAGATGTATCACGGAACTAATACTTAAGCTTAACATTTTGCGTTAAATCTAACTTATTTCATACTTTAAGGTAGCTAGGTACTTATAAAGTATTTGTTTTTCTTGTTAACAGAATGTTTCTTTTTTCAGCACAGAGTCATATTATAAAATATGAAAATAAGACAAATCAGGATGGTATTTAAGGTATTATGAAAATCCTGCATAATGTTATTTTTACATTACACGGAGGTGGCAAACATGGGCATGGTCCGCCTGAAGGTAAGCGGTTACTGCAGTCAACTCCATACTAAACGATCTTGAGAGAATTTTTTTTGGAACCGTACCATATGCGTACATTTAGGCTCCAAGGACGAATGCCCTGCTGTGGACAAGAACGGCGCGGTGAAGGAGGATACAAGTCTGATTTACTAGTCTAGCTGGCGAGACAACTGTTAAGCTTCTCCTATTCTCAAGCTTCTGCCTATCTATTTATGAGCCACGGACGTCCATTGTTAAACACAGGCAGGAGCTATAGGGGAGCTCGCTACAGAAAAAGACCCTGCTTGTAGTGCATCCACCGCCTCCCCGCGGCCTACACGAGGTCATCTGTCCACCTAGCTGGAAGCCTTCCTACGCTGAGTTTTTCTATAACTACGTAGTCGCTACTCCAGGACTTTTCTGCCCCAGTAGCCATTCGCTCACTCAAGGATGTCATACATAATATTAAAGTATGTATTGTATACGTGTCTGTGTATCTGTGGCGTCACAATAAACATTCTTTAGGTACAGCAGTTTGGATGTTGGAGCATAAAAGGTATACAGAAAAGAACTGCTTTACCCCTGCATAAATGGATTAAACTATTTCTGTCTGTCTGTCTGTCTATTTTTCATGTTTGTATGTATGTCTGTCTAACGTTTAATAACGTTTCTGTAATACACACGAACGATATATTATTATTCCACTTTTTAAAGCTTATTTTTATTGTCAGCTCACTGCAAGTATGGTGATTAGAAGTATTTTTTATCAACCCAGGATGTTGCGACTTGCGCACTGAGCCCATCTTGGTACGGACACCATCGTCTCAGTTTCCTGTTCAACTAACGTTTTGAACCCCCGACAAAAAAAGAGGGGTGTTATAAGTTTTATATGTGTACGTGTATTGTATCTGTTTATCTGTGTGTCTGTCTGTGGCATCGTAGCTCTCAAGCAGATGGACCCATTAGAATGCGTTTTTTTTTATCGAATGCGTTGGCTGTCGAGATGGTTCTTATATTTGTTTGTTGAAAATAACCGCAGCCGTTTCCAAGATATTCACTTATTATAACTTTGGATCAAGACATAGGATTTCGGCCAATATTAAAGTCAAGAACTCGAATTTTAAGTTTAGGTTTTGTAGAATTTTTTACCACATTTTGTATTTAGGTTATTGTTACTTACGCCACCTATATGATTCTGAGAACAGCGTGCTACAAGATCGCCTAATAAAACAAATACACTTGAAATCGGATTTTAAGGTGATTGTTTTGATTGTACACGTCGAAGAGAGAAAAAGTAATGATGATGCTCAAATCGTAGCCTATTTTATTGTTATTATCTGAAATTCCGCTCCATATAACATGGACATATTCATTCACACGTATCTGGTGTTCAGTTGTTGAGGGATGAATGTTACCTTATAGTATTTTCCATTATTTTTAACCTCGATTATGTGTCATCATGTTTACGTATGTAAGTATGTATGGCTGTATGTATTACTAAGTCTGTCTGTGCGTCATAGCTCCTGAACAGATGCTTTGATATTCATTAAACATCGAATTGTGTTTTTATCTAAAGATTCTAGAGCATGGAGTTCTGAACCAATAAAATCTGTACAGCTGTGTGGAGAGGATCAGGTTCTTTCTATACCGCAAAATGTTAGCAGTAAAAGCTTGACCCTGCAATAAATCTAACTTTTGACATAATTTAAGATCAGTTTAAAAAGTAGTTTTTTTTTCATTTTAACAGAATGTTTTTTTTTCAGCTCAGTCATATTATAAAATACCTATGAAAATCAAAACAAATCAGGAAAGTATTTAAGGTAGTATTAAAATCGTGCATAGTTCGGAGGTGGCAAGCAAACGTATGACCCGCCTGATGGTAAGCGGTTACTACAGCCTATAGGTACGGACGCTTGCATCTCCAGTGGATTCACATAGGTACGTGTTGCCGACCCAGTACACTTTTTTTTTAAATGCTCATTTTTAGGGTTCCGTAGTCAACTAGGAACCCTTATAACTTTGCCATGTCCGTCTATCCGTCTATCCGTCTGTCTGTCTGTCCGTCTGTCAATCTGTCCGTCTGTCCGTCTGTCCGTCTGTCCGTCTCTCCGTCTGTCCATCTGTCCGTCTGTCCATCTGTCCGTCTGTCCATCTGTCCGTCTGTCCGTCTGTCCGTCTCTCCGTCTCTCCGTCTCTCCGTCTGTCCGTCTGTCCGTCTGTCCGTCTGTCCGTCTGTCCGTCTGCCCGTCTGTCCGTCTGTCCGTCTGTCCGTGATCATCACTACTAGAAAGCTAAAATTTTGTTTGAGTATGTGTACTTTCAATGAAAACTAATATTGAGTAAAATCGGTCGAGCCGTTTATGAGTTATTGCAAAATTTCATAATTTTCTTTAAAATGACGTTAGTGCTCGTAAAACCGATGGCCGCTGGGGCCATCGAGTTCTTGAGTGCCGACCACGCACTGGACGACACAGCGTGGGTAAGCCCCCCACAGGGTGGACTGATGACCTGGTGAAGGTTGCTGGAGTCCGCTGGATGCGGGAGGCGCAGGACCGGTAATGGTGGCGCTCTCTGGGGGAGGCCTATGTCCAGCAGTGGACGTCTTTTGGCTGGTGATGATGATGATGATGTCGTAAGTGCCGTGCGGTGTCCTTATACTTTGAACATTACACACACTGCAATCTGTCGCGTATAATCGATAACGTCCAGAAGGTAATAAGTAATTACGGTTACTTTGGAGTTTACTACCTTTTTTATAAAGCTTGAAATCTTTCTCGTAATTTTAGCAACAACAAGTGTCTATTGTGAAGGATGGGCAACTACGGAACCCTACACTGAGCGTGGCCCGACATGCTCTTGGCTGGTTTTTTTGTACGTAGTCTCCCGGGATAACCGGGAGGATGTTGTTTACCTCTAATTGTAATGTCTTGCATGGTATTTCTCCTGTATATTTTATGAGGTGTGCAATAAAGAGTACCTGTATTTGTATAACCTCGGCACGGACAGCATCAGCAGGGTCATTCCATAGCCTAAACGTTACCGGGAGAAAATTCCAAGCAGCATAGGAATGTCCTAATTTTAACGTATGTATTGTATGCGTGTCTGTGTATTGTGAGTCTGTCTGTGGCATCACAATAAACATTCTTGTTCATAAAGCAGTTTGAATTTTGGATTGCTTTACCCCTGCATAAAATAATTGAAATCTGTGTGTCTATCTGTTTTTCATGTTTGTTTGTCTGTTTAACGTTTAATAACGTTTCTGTATTACACATCAACGTTATATTATTATTCCACTTAAACCTTATTTGTAGTATCAGAGCAGACCAGCAGAGCCGTGTAAACACGACGATGTTATTAGCTCGCTGCAAAGTATGATGATTAGAAGAAATCTTTTTTATTAAGCTAGGGATACTGGGTTCGATGCCCAGTGAGAGCGCGGTTTTCCCACGGTTGCGTTGATGAGGTACCTAGGTGATAATATTTCATTTCCTTCGACCTCATTTCTTTAGAGAACTGAACAGTTGTACTGTTTTTGTATTGTCCACTAAAATTATAATATATATATATATATACGTATATAGAATGTACAGGCAACCGAAATGAAACCAAACTGAACCGTACCAAAACGAACCGTTTTGTTATGGAAGTCTATAGGGAGACATGTATGAAACTATGGACATCTCGGAGTCAAAATGGTGATGAACTGTATTTTATTGGTTGTTTGTGTAAAATTCAAGGCGAACGCTTCTTGGGACGTGGTGACACGAGCTACCGACGCGTGTCCACCGCTACGTCTTGCCATTGTATCTTCGACAGATACTCTGTCATATACCGCAGCGTTACCTGATTTCATACTTTTCAACCCTTTCACAATCTTGTCCAATACTGTGCATTTAATTTCCCTTTTATTTGTCTAGTTCAAATCGTCAAAGGGCTCTTGTCCTAACATATTTATACGGTATATCCTGACATATACCGTTTCGCTAGGCTTGGTACGGTCACCATAATGTATGTATCAACACATGTGAACGTTATATCCTTCGTTTTTTTCTTCGAACCTGAAAGTGCCTCAAATCCTGCTTGCATGATTTGACCAAAACATACATACATAGATAGCAAGTAAAATAAAAGCTTGTAAAAATAATTGCTAAACTCTGTTTCAGAATAAAACAAGAGATAACAACTCAGCGTGCACTAACAATCGAGTGAGACGAGTAAATGAAAATGTTCTTAGAGCTGGCATACAAAATGTAACTGGCGCTGAAAAGGACCGGTTTTTGGGCCTCTGGAGGTGAAGGGTTTTTTTGGGACTTGTGCATCGGCTACGCGAGAGGACTCATGACACCCGTTCTGGGTCAATATTGGGGCAAAGGCTGCCCATCGTGATTCAACGTGATTTAGGGGCCTTTGCGCCTGTATAGATTAGGGGCGGGTTATTTGATTAGATAGTTTATTTTGTACAGTTTTTTGTTATATTTGTAAATATTAATATTTTTTTTATCAAATAAACTTTTTTTTCTTGGTAACATAACGTTCGAAGGTTTAGTCCGCAGTTAAATTGTCTAATTAGTATTGAAAATGTTCGCTATCTTTGTATTTTACTCAAATATATTTGCTTCCCTCCCCACTTGAACTAACTCCATGTGAGATCTATTTACTGAAAAATAAGTTCTACATAGATTTCTTAAAAGTGGATACAATAATGGATTAAGTGAAGTTACCAACGGGAGCGAAGCGTAGCTGTCTGGTGCGACTGCTTAAGAAGGAATGGGAAGGAATTTAGGAAAGCGTAAAAGACGTTTTAAACATTACGGTGGGTACCCGCCGAAAAGCCGAGGCCAGAGCGTAGTGGAGAGTAAGTTATACTGCGTTTTGAATTTGTGTAGGAGGAAAGACCGGAGACTGGTGCACGGTTGTAAATATGAGTGTCGGTTCAATATCCAACGGTAATAGACATGGATGTACGTGTAACGATAGTGTTTCTATTATTTATTTATGAAGTAACTAACTCTCTGACAGAATTAAAAGAGAATGATTGTGGATTGATGATGGAGTAATTACGTGTTCAATTCTTCTTTTACGATGCTGTCAGTTCAGTCAAGTATCGCTTTCGTCGACAGATTGAATTTTGCAGGAGATTGTGATAATCATAATAATGTTTCGTAAACGAAAGGAATTAAAGTGAATGCGAAAAAGGCGAAAGCCATGGTATTTGATAAAGAAAATAGTATAAAAATAGTGTGTGTATGGTTGCGAATGAGGGTGAGATATATAGAACAAGTGAATTAGGCTGTTCACAAGAGACGGTCGACCCGTTTGCCGAGCTGCCCAGCCATGAAATCTCTAAGATAAGGCGTCTCTGGATGTGCATAGAAGTGTATTGGTTCCAACATTTTTGTGTACGGAAAGTTGGATGTAGCAGACGAAGCAAGAAATTAAAATAAATGCAGTTTGTAAACTTTAAGGTGTGAAAAAAGATGTAGTAATTCAAATTGAGAAAGGGATGCTAAGATATAGTTTGGGTATGTTGGAGAGGATGCATGGAAGTAGATTGAGAAGACAAATCTTCAAGGTAAATGGATATGTTGGAAGAAGAAGACATAGACAAAGGTTTCTCGATTACACGTTCTATAAAAGGGCAGGTCAAACGTACTCTAAACCAACGATCATGCAGGCGAGATAAATTAGTGTTGAAGTGCAACCACAGAATAGATAATAGTACGTGCACGCCAGGACCGTAGCAAGAGTATGAACTTAGCTATGGCTACGCCGTTGGGAAAAAGGCGTGATTATAAATATCAAGTCACAAAATCTTTTACTAGATTCTTACTTCAGAACAATGGATCTGGGTGGAAAATAAACGCTGATGCTGAAAGTAGAATGGATCTTAAGAGAATGATGCAAACGGTATGCTAGGACATAAGGTAGGGAGAGATTTGCTGCTGAAAGAGAGTAAATTCAGTAAATTCAAATATCAGCATCGTCATGTATTGTATGTATATAATATTTAATTTTTAAAACCTTTATAAATAAAATATAAGAAAGAAAATATGCATATTAAGGTAACTAATTGGCCAACTTTGAACCCGTTGCAGCCTAATTTCCATATTGTCATAACGGTTATGGCGATTAGATGGCAGTCACTTAAGGGTGAGCGTCAGGAGGGCTAGACTACTCGATTTTGTGTGGTTCGCAGATTTAGTACCTACGTCTTTGGTACTGTTTAGGACCTATAACTATATATAATAATAAAATAATTTAAATATTTGGGCCACTACAATACTAAACACTAAGAGATAAGTATGAAAACAATTATATTTTAATAACTACAAGCCTAAAATATATATTAAAACCTTTTTATAAAACTAAAATTACAATATAACTGGTTCCTAGTTACCGCCTGTCTGTTACAGTTCTGTCAATATGATTTGTATGAAATATTGATTGTCGGTTTGTGCTTATTAAAGAATTCGACCCTTGCACCGATTTGTTTGTGATTGTGGCAATAATTTTAAGTTTGAAGATGGAACGGGGACTACGTTGCGTAATGTGTCCACGTTCTATATTACGACGGAGACGACATGTATTACAGGCTCAGTTGCCTCTAGAGAACCCGGAGCTAACTGCCTACATAGCACAGAATGCGCTAATAGAAGTTGTATTCAACGACGTGATGGCAGTATGCCATAGATGTTGGCAAACGGCTCATAATAACGCAGTTTTGCCTGAGGAGCACGTTGCAGATATTACGTATTGCTCTCCCAACTGAGCTATTAGATCGCTACGTCAATCACACCAAATCCTCCATTCCATAATTATTACGCTACACAACAACACACATATGACGCGGAGGGCGCTCCAGTAGAATTATGGAATGAAGGATTTGGTGTGATTGACGAAGCGATCTAATAGCTCAGTTGGGAGAGCAATGCGCCGGAAACGCAGAGGTCGCAGGTTCGAGTCCTGTTTAGATTGTAGTGGATAGCATTCAATTTTTTTTCATAATTTACCTTTGTGTCATTATTTATAAAAGTAGTTTGATTTTAATGATATTATTTTATAGGTCTACGATTGAAAGCGATCATCTACGAATTCAAAATTCGAATACAGTATGTTTCACGAGATATTCATGGCGTTCTACAAACTTACTCCACACGAATCGCTTTGTAAATAGGTTGAGTGGTAAGTTTAACAGTCCGACAATTTTGGAAAATGTATAGAATTTACGGACAACTCAATTTTATAATAATAGTAGCTGACCCTACAGTCATTCAGTCGAATCATAAAAAAAAAAACATTAACATTAGAACATTTATACATTAATCCTTACAAATTCCATTGAATTTTAGTTATTACAAAGTACTGCATTGCTCAGAATTTGTAAGATGACATTCTGTTCCATTAGGTGAAACTTGTCCCGTAGGAAGCCATAACACTTATAACGAAAACAATTGGCGCGAGTAATTAACCAGGTTTACATTCATTTCGTCCGCGCGCGCGACTGTTTCAATAGACTTTGCCACGTGTAAAATAGATGTTGCTTCTAGAAAGTGGTATATGCCACTTACGGACTTATCTACGTATATTATACAAAAAGGCCTAACAAACAAAATAGTAAATATGAGTAAAAGTTGCGCCATGTCCATCTGTCTGTATCACCGTTGTCGTTCGTCTGTGTGTATACAATACAATACAAGTACAAGTTTAACCTTGATATCTTATATTAGTTAACTGTGAAAAAGTACAATCATTTTCATGATATGTACTGATTACTTACGGTTCTGATACCACTATACGTATATAACGAAAATTTTACTATACTTTCTGAATTGCTGCTCATTATTTCAGGGCTGGATTTTGCTTCATAGAAGGTTGTTAACTGATATTTTTAGGGTTCCGTACCTCTCACTTCGGTGTATGTTCGTCCGTCTGTCTCTGTCAAGTTTTATAATAAAGAACTATAGAGTATCCTCTACAAAGTAGTATTCAAAGTTTGACTCTGGCCGTCGAAAAAATCCGCAAAGCAATATCCCGAAAAATGAGCTTCTGAACCAACTGGTGATGCTCATGACATGATCAAACTGAGAAGATTACTGTGATCCTACTGGTAACGCTCATGGTAGCCAACGTGTTAAAAATGCATCGGCATATTCTGCTATTGAAGTGAGTAGTATGTGTAAGGAAAAAAAAGGAAATGTGCAGAAAAGAAGCTGATTAGACTATGAAGCAAGATTAGACCTCAAACATACAAACATTGCTAGTTAAATAAAAGCTAGTAAAATAATCACTATTTCACTCTGTTTCAGAATAAAACAAGAAATAACAATTGACAATGGACTGACAATCGAGTGACAAGCGTACTAGCTGATAAGAGCGCTGAACGCAGACTCGTGTACCTAAGCACGACGACATTATTAGCTCGCTGCAAAGTATGGTGATTAGAAGAAGTCATTTTTATCAAGCTTCGGGATCCTGGGTTCGATTCCCAGTGAGAGCGCGGTTCTCCCGCGGCTACTAAGTGATTGTGTCTACGATTGTAATTATGTTATTTTATTTCCTCCGACTTCATTTCCTTAGAGAACTGAACAGTTGGACTGTTTCTGTATTGTGCTCTAAAGTAAAATGTTCTCCATCCATAACATGGGATGTATGTTATGGAAGTCTTTACGGAGACATATATTAAACAATGGACGTCTCCGAGTCAAAATGATGATGAACTGTATTTTATTGATTATTTGTGTAAAATTCAAGGCAAACGCTTCTTGGTACGTGGCGACATGGAGCTACCGACGCGTGTCCACCGCTAAGTCTTGCCACCGTATCCTCGACGGATACGCAGCCTTACCTGATTTCATAATTTTCAACGCTTTCACAATCTTGTCAATACTATGTATTTAATTTCTTTTTTGTATATTTAGTTCATTTCGAGAAAGGGCTCTTGTCCGGATACCCTCTCATATACGGTCGTATGTATGAACACATGTAAACGTAATTTCCTTCGTTTTTTTCTTTCAACATCCATCAATCAGTCACCGAGACGATTATAAAGAGTCCAAATTCGGAAGGATTATGTTATTTTTTTACTGACTTCAATCGGTGACTAGAAAGTGCTTCAGATACTGCTTGCATGATTTGTCCAAGATATTCTAAGCTTGGTTGCTTTTAAAGCTTGTAAAAATTATCACTATATAACTCTGTTTCAGATTAAAACAAGAGATAAAAACCCAGCTTGGACTGACAATCGAGTGAGACGATGTTCTTAGAGTCGGCGTAGAAAATCATACTGGCGGCGAAAAGAGGGCCCATGACACCCATTCTGGGTCAATCTTGGTGCCAAAGGCCATCGTGATCCTTGGTCCATCGTGATTCCACGTGTTTTTGTGACTGTAATGATAAGAGTCGAACTATCTGATTAGATAGTCTATTTTGTACTGTTTTTTGTTACTAAATATTACATATTTTCTTTGTTTCAAATAAACTTTTTCTATTTAGTAACATATCTTTCGAAGATTTAGTCCCCAGTTAAAATGTCTAAGTATTATTGAAAACGTCCACTACATAAAACAATTAATTATGTATTTTTAAGAATGTTTACTTCCCACTTGAACTGACTCCATAAGGACAAAGTAAGATCTATCTACTAAAAAATAAAAGTTTTCTATAAATCCATTTCGTAAAAGTGGATACAATAATGTATCAAGTGAATTTACCAACGGGGGCGAAGCTTAGCGGTCTGGTGTATCGAGTACCTAAGAAGGAATGGAAGGGGTTTTGGGAGAGGCTAAGAGACGTTTTAAAGATAACGGCGGGTACCCGCCGGGAAACTGTGGGCCAGCCAGAGCGTAGTGGAGAGTAAGTTATACAGCGTTTCAATTTGTATTGGAGGAAAGACCGGAGACTGGTGTACAGTTGTAATCGTGCCTCTGTCTCTGTACACATAGGATTCAATAAAACTGCAGAAATTACCGCAGAATTAGCCTCTGTCAGTTTAACATCCAAGAAGGTATTGTAATGGATGTATAACGGTAGCTGTTCAATTATTTATTCATGAATAACTGTCTAATAGAATATAATAGAGAGTGATTGTGGCTTGATGATAGGGGAATTACGTGTCAATTTATGTTTACTTTGCGCCGATGCTCAGTCAAGTATCGCATTCATCGTCGGCACTGGCCGATGGATTGAATTGCAGGAGATGGTGACAATCATGAATAAAGGAAAGGAATTAAAGTGAATGCGAAAAAAGCGAAAACCATGGTATTTAAAAAGGAAATAGTATAAAAGTGGTGTGTGTACGGTTGCGAATGACAGATTTTGCACAAAAGGCAGTCGAGCCATTTGCCGAGTTGCCCAGCCATCAAAAAATACTTAAAATCCATTAAATTAAGTAGGTGTCTCTGGATGTGCATAGAGAGGTGTATTTGGTTCCAATACTTGTATACGGAAGTGAACGTTGGATGTAGCAGCGGAAGCAAGAAATTAAAATATAGTTTGTAAAACTTAAGGTGTGAAAGAAGATGTAGTAACTCGAATTGAGAAAGGGATGCTAAGATAGTTTGGACATGCAGAAAGGGAGATTGAGTAGACAAATCTACATGGCGAATTTAAATGAAAATGTTGGAACAGAGATGACCTAGACAAACATTTCTCGATCAGATTGAACACGTTATAAAAATGGGCAAGTCAAAAGTACGCTAAACCGACGAGCATGCAGGCGAGATTAATAAGTGTTGAAGTGGAACGTTCATGCCAGGACCGTAGCAAAAGTTTGGACGTAGCTCTTTCTACGCCCTTGACAAATACTCTAACTAGATCTATCGCAGAGATTTGGTCCAATTTCTGAATTTTCCATGCTGCGGTATTTACCAGATTCCGTTTTTTACGGAATCGTTTATAACCAAATTATGAAATTCACAAATTCCGATTTTTCCACATTCGTTTTATTCCTGATGTTGAATTATCCAATTTCTGATTGTTTATTTGTTGTAACTTATTACTTCATTGATTACTATACAAAATACGTACTATGGAATAACACGCATGCGTTCAAAATAATAATGGGTTAATTTAATAATGTGGAAAATTCTGAATATGACAAAAGTCGAAATGGAAAATAAATAAATGTGTAAAATATCTGAAATTGGATAATTCAGAATCAGTAATAAAACGAATGTGGAAAAATCGGAATTTGTGAATTTCACAATTTGGTTATAAACGATTCCGTAAAAAAAAGAAGCTGGTAAATACCGTAGCATGGAAAATTCAGAAATTGGACCTCATCTCTGCGATCACTAGATCCTTATTTTAGAACGATGAATCTTGAGTGAATGATTGCAAACCTTATGTAAGAAATAGATTGTAGAAACCATGCATATTAAGGCAACTAAATGGGCAACTTTGAACCCGTTCAGCCTAATTTCCACATCATCATAATGGTTATGGTGATTGGATAGCAGTCGCTTAAAGGTCACAGCACACATATCAACTCGGAAAGGGATCGTCACCCTATCAACTCGAGCCGTTCAGTATCATTTGTATGAAACTATCTACTGCAGACTAATCGGAATCGTAACGTAATCGCCTCACCTCGGGACAAGCTCACGAACCGCGTCCACGCTCCTCCCACGGCCGGCGTTACCGAACAACCATACGGTCGTCGAGCCGTAGGCACGGCGTCGTCTATATAGCCGTAGCCGAGTTGACGTGCCGGAGCTTCTTATCCGCTTACGTTACGTCAGTTACGTGGTTACGTTACGTGGACGCCTGTTTGACGGGGAAAGGCGAGGCGGTGTTGATCTGCTCCTGAATTGATATGTGTGCTGTGACCTTAAGGGTGAGCGTCAGGATGGCTGGAGCACTTTATGTTGTGTGGTTCGGGCGAAGTTTAATAATTAATGGGAACCTCGACATAACAAAATTATACCTCGTTTAAAAGAATTAAAAGCTAAAAAGGATGTGATTTAGGCATTCTGACACCAGAATGGCCTGATCAAGTCCGTGTCACCTTGTTCATATTTACAACTTGCATGCATCTTTTCATAAAAAAATGGTAATAACGTCCTGACTTCAAAATGGTTGAACCACATTCATTATAATTTTATACAAGGTTTGATTGAAGTTTCTGAATAGTACTAAATAGGTCCTTAATCTGGAAACTACATCTTAGAAAATCGCGTAATTCTGACGATCACTCTGAAAAAGGTATAAAATGATTAAGCTTCAGCATATAAAATGATCAGTCAGAATCAAAGCGCGCCGTGAGAAACGAACAAAACATTAGAGAAAAAATCCACATTTAACTTCTAGGGAAAGTGGTGGTACGGATAGTCAGAATCGGGGGCATGATGATGATGGTTAATTTTCTGTTAAGTCTAGTCACATATTATATAACTTTATACTACAGTGATGCATGCACGACTTTATTGGAATTAACAACCAACTTCTCATGTTTACTGATAAGTACTGATTAAGTACTTTAAAACATATCCTGGTTGGTCGGAAATATTGACATAGGTAAGTTTGTGTATAGTCCCGAGGAGTTTTTTTATACCCATCATAATACCAGACATGGAATAATACTTAATGTTATCATAATAAAACGAAGCTGCCTGGTAGACATCTGATAGAGCAGTTCCAGAGTACTATATTTTAAGGAGAGTAGGGATGATTTGCATACTTCACTGAAAATGTGCAAGCGAAAGTATTTTGGAAACGACAAGTATAAGGCTACCACTGCGACAATACATTTTTTGTCTCTTTTTCACCATCATAATGAGAAAAAGATGGTATACTGTCAAGATGACAGTACCTAAATCAAAATCATGCTTTCGCGTTTAGAGCCAACAGTAACTCTGAACCTGTGAACACTCGCTACCTGCTGTAGTAGATGTATAATACATGAATCTACTTGACCAAGTATACTTGCGGAATCAGCTAATCTTGTACAGTTTGTGAGCTGACAGAATATGATTCGAGTTTTATACCTGTCTCGCTTGCACATATGCGACTGAGACAAGAACCTTTCCGATTTCACCCAATCCCGAACTCCAATCTTAAAGCTTAGAGCCTGTATGTGAAACGCTCCTTATGCTATGGAATGCTCGAAATATGGCAAAAGCTGGCTTATTAGTAAGTAATGGGGACGCCCAGGTATCAAGTTGCAGGAATGTAGATAAATATCGTAACGAAATTATTGTATCATCGTCCCGCTCTAATTCATACCGCATGAGTAAAATAGAATGTACATTTATGCTCTGAATTTTCGTTCCTCCTATACAAACTTTTATGTATTTTAACTGTCTTTTGCGCGCGGCGTGTATAAACGATAATATGGTTCTAGCATTATTGGCGTATATATTAGTTCGGCTACTCAACACGTGTAGTAATTACTGTC
The DNA here is from genome assembly GCA_947623375.1 of Apotomis capreana. Classification (NCBI taxonomy): domain Eukaryota; kingdom Metazoa; phylum Arthropoda; class Insecta; order Lepidoptera; family Tortricidae; genus Apotomis; species Apotomis capreana. The sequence goes on along the minus strand of OX392499.1, from coordinate 18,983,821 downwards.
AAGAATAATGTCAGTGTCAGTTCGCCTATTCCACACTAGATGGCCAGTGTAGTTTCAATAAAATTGCATTTTATTGCAATATAAACATTTATGACGGCAAGTTAAGCATATTTATTTAATAATATAATTATATCATTCATTTCCGACCATTTCTAAAGTTGTCAAGCTATTTATTAATATACTGGCGCTACCATCTATGTAAAAGCTCTAAAAATATATGAGTTAATTAGTACCAACTTTCGCCACATGCAGTTAATTACCGAACTTTAAACTCTAATTACGGGAGAACCCCATTGATTTTTAAGTTAATAATTATCTAACCACCTTTTTTGGGTCATTATAAAACTATCTACACCGGTCTCATCTCTGTTGGTGGGTGGGGACACCCCCCATACAAATTTGCCCATCGTCCTTTGGTCCCGACTTTATCCGAGGAATTAAACAGTACCTACCTAACAAATAATCCGATAACTTCTTCGGAGTTAATTAAGTACGCGTTTCCGGGGAGGAATGGATCGTGAGTTGATCAATGTATTGTTCGAAATCTTCACCGCGCATCAGTGAAAATATTTCTCTTTTGACTACTTTTTTCTACTCCGCTCGCTCTCGCTCCCTGTGCGTGGAAAGATTTTTCATTACTCTTTTTCATTCTGTTCGGTCTCGCTCCACGTCATTGAAACATTCGTGACTATTCACTGCTCTTTTCCACTCCGCTTGGCCTAGCTCCGCCTCTTCAGTGGGAACATTTGTCACTTTACTAACTGTTTTCTACTCCGCTGGCCCCAATTCCACGTCAACCGAACATCTTTCACTTTTAACTACTCTTTTCTACTCCGGTCGGCTCCGCTTCGTGTCAGTGGAAACCACGGAGTATTCTTATGGTCTGTGGTTGTAACTATTCACTTCTCTTTTCCACATTACTCGGCCCGCTCTACACGATGATTTTTAATCGGTGATCAGGTTCCAACTTTTCTAACTCAGTAAATGATGGCGGTTACGTTGAAGTCGAAATTACATGAAAACAAACTTTTATTTTTCTTTGATAATTTTTATTTAAAATATCAATTTTGTCTTAAATTCCTTGTCACCCTACTAATCTGTATCTGTAAGCTTACAACCTTTTAATAATTTAATGGCAATGACAATTTATGAGTAATAACTTGTCATTGTCATTACCTATACAAAGTCGTAGGAAATTTCGTAAAATTTCCCGCCAAAGCGATGCCACTTGACGTAGGTATCGTACTTTTAATAAATTTATGTAGGATGACCGTGTAGCGTGTATCTAGTGGTTGTTAGGTTTAATTATGTTTCAACTTTTAATTAAATAAACAGTGAGGTAATTGCATGAGACCTCGCCTATTAGGTTTAATTTAAGCTGGATATTAATATTTTTCTACTCCTGATCACCGATTAAAAATCATCGTGTATATCAGTGGAAACATTTGTCACTTTTCATTACTCTTTACTCCGCTCGGCTCTGCTGCGTGCCACTGGGAGCATTTGTCACTTTAGACTACTTTTTCCACTCTGTTCAGCCCAGCTCTGTGTCAGTGGAAAAATTTGTCACTTTTCACTACTCTTTGGCACCCTGCCCCGCTCCTGTGGAAACGCACCCTTAGTACCTAGTTTCCTACAATAATGCATTCAGGTATTTTACAGAACAAGGATCGTGCCCGCTTGTTAAGTGGATGTGGAATTGATTACCAAGCTATCACTAGCAATTTCATATTGGGTGGTTATGCAAATGTAGGTAATTGATTAGCGCATGCGAGATCAATTAAATTTTTGTTCAGCTGGTTTTCTTATCACAGTAGTTATGTATTTACACTTAACAATGAAATAAGTTAGACGTTATTACGAGTTGGTACTAGGTTGGTTGGTTAGAACTAGGGCTTAAGATATATGTGCTACACACGGAACCGTATAGCTCCGTGTTCTTTAGCACCGGCGCGCGGCGGTACTAAGATCACGTACTACACGGACACGTCAAAGATACGTAGCCGTGTCTGCGTTCGGCTACGGATCGGCGCAGCTCGGCTCCGCTCGGGTATTGAATGACAGCTTTTCAAACCGACGACGTCACGGACCGATTGGATCCACGTGTAATTAAGAAACGCATCTCCGTGTAACACGGAGCTACGTATCTTAATTACACGGAGGCTAATTAAATAAATTAATAAATTAAATAAAATATTAAATATACGAACGAAACACGGACACGACCGCGAGCCCTAGTTAGAACTCGTTTCTTTGACATACTTATTTGATTATGCACATGTTTGAAGTTCATATTTTTTGACTATCAAAATTCAAATTTAATTTTAATATTTAATTTCACATAGAAAAACACACTTGCCTTTGGGAAAGCTCAACAACATCTGCTCTCTGGCGAAGAGTCAGAGGCTTGTCATATCCAATGTTTAATGAATAGGATTTATAAGATAAATGGGATAGGATGACATATAGAAGGCAGTAGGCATATCAATTAGGGTTCACAGTTCCCTCACGCCCTAATTTTAGGTTTCTCCCTCTGAAATTGTAACCAATGTACCGGTAGCATAGCTCTACCACGTTAACGTCTCTGTTGTAATTCACATATCAATTAAACTTTAACATTTTATGAAAAAGATAATAGAGTTTAAATTATAGAGAAGTATAGGATTAAGGATAGACTTGTTTTCCTTCTTGCACTAGCACCAACTTTAGCTCACTTGTTCCCAATAGGCGACTGGTAAATTTAATTAGTTCTTGAATAAACGAGGCCTTCAGAGTTGGGCAAAGAGGTGTTATGTAAATTAACGCGCATCCAAGTGCGCCAAACTTCAAGCCTGGGTTACTAAGCAAACTCGAACATTATCGTGGTAACCCATATAGGGAAACGTAGCCTATTATGAAACAACAAAGGCTAAGTTGAGCGAGTGTAAAGTTACATAGTTCATCATCACAATATAACTTTATAATTACGTTTAATGAATCTTACTTGGTTGTAACATTTCTGTTAACTGCTAAAGTGAAAACACTTTTTTGTCAAGGATATTTCGGTGATTTATATTGAAAAATAGTTATTACCCATGCTGGGCCATGCGATTGTACCGCATATTATTTAAACTTTTTAAAATCCCTTCAAATAGACAGGTTTTCTTAAATATGTCTACTTAGCACAGAAATTGGTTATTTTTCACTGTTTGACTAACAGTTTTTATTGCTTAAATTTCAAAGTTATTGGTACTTACTTACATAAAATATCTTCTACTTAATGAATTAAATACTTATTCAAAGTTCTATACGGTGATTACAGTGCCGTATTTCTCCAATTAAACACTTTATACGAAAAGGGCTCTTGAAACTTTGTAAACAAGAGATTAAATTTTTAAACAACATTATTAAACAACGTCGTCTAATTTGTAGCACCTTTCATTTGTACCGAGTTTCGCAGTACTTGTTAAATCGAGCTCTTTGATCTCTGAACCTGACGATGGCAGTGCGGCGCCGGTACTGTTTCAGCGGGGGAAATAGATATTAGTATTTCATTATTAAATGTCTCATTTAACTAAGCCGTACAAAATATTACAAAGCTAGTGGTTCTGAATATTTACTTAACTATTTTTGATGGCGGCAAAATATATAAAGCTAGGCAAAATTATTTTGACCGTGACGTGGCTCTTCGATGTTTTAATTGGGTTGTAGAATAAATATGCCTAGAAATCTAGTCAGCGCTTGAAAGAGCCACGGGCTAAGTTTCGTGCGTGTGCGCATCTGTCACAACGTCAAGCTCACAAGCAACACGTTTCTATGATTGGTGCGTAGACATGCACACATAAAACCAAAGACGGTTTCATCTTTCGCAAATCTGTTGTATGAAGACTCTCGTTCTAGGCGTATTTATTCTCAGATCGGGTATTAATTTAGATCTTTATTCTTATAAGAAGGTGAAAGTCCGTGTTAAGCCACTTTTTCAGGTCTTTTTTTGTATTACCTACTTAAAAATGAGTAAGTATCTAAACTGAAATGGTATGTTGGTCTCATAAAGTCTATGTTATGTAAAGATTAATAGTCGATGGACAAGGGCATGCTACTAAACAGCTATTATGGTAGCCGGTCCATAAAGGCTAGTAACTAAATAATTAGCAGTATTTAGACCTTTATTTCTTGCCATGCTATGACTTATATGTCCCATAGTTTTGCCCATAGAAGTAAATATCGGTCAGGGTTTGTGACCATACAAATATGTAATACGCTATATGTACACAAGAGTGTACATTAAAGGCCGTTTACTTAAATTTCGAGCGACTTTTGAGAGCATTTTCGACCCATAGTAAGACGCTTCATAATTCTCAGCCACTAGCCTGCTATTAAATACCTCGCAAACTCCAGAATCAAGCGGCTGCCAAGTTCTTGTTCTCCCATATACTGCAACAACTTTGATGCATATTAAAATGGCCTTTTGATAAGTCTTATTTACTGTACATTTATTATGGGTTCAAAATAAAATATACAAATAACAAATTTATGGAATTAAAACTAAAAATTAAACTAAGATTAAAATATATTTATAAAACTAAGACCTTTCGGTAGGGTGCGCATGACGCAGGCAGCATTCCCACGCTGTATGGCTATGGAAAGCCTTTGCGCGAGAAAACTGCCCGCGCGTGGGTCCCCTGTTACCTCCCTCAGGCGCTTGCTGAGCTCCCTGTGGAGTCCACGCGCACCCTGGCCCCACGGACCAAGTGTCTCGACGCCAAAAGCGATGAAGTCGTATTGGGCGCCGAGACAGCTGTACTTACTGACTTATTTACTTACTTAATTAATAAATACTTAGACCAATACAAGTAGTAAGTAGTAGGTATCGTTACAGTCGTAACTAAATATTGTTACAGCGAATACATAATTCTAAAGATAATTCTGCCGAAATGGTGACGATTGTCCCTTACCTACAATTATTGAAAAATATTATTATTGCCTTACAAAGAGTTGTAAACTTGACTATACGGTAGAGCGCTGTTAGCTGTAAGTAGGTATTTTGCCAGAAGTGCAGTACACGTACTTTTACATTCTATATGTACATACTTCGCTCCGGCATGACGCGAACCCTCTGTGGTTTTGAATTACCTCTCTAACGCACACCCACACGCCTACACATCGATACATCTCTTGCGTAAAATGTGTCTTGAATAGCAGGAACGACCGATCGACTATTTCTATTCTATTTTTATTTTTAGACCGTAATAATAGAGCGCGTAGTAAAATGGATTCTCAATTCAGATAAACATAAAATTTCTTATGACGCGAATTTATCTGTGGTCAGGCACAATACCATGGTAGTTTTGTTTCCTACGGTTAAGTAGGTACCAAAACAAATAATAAATAATAGATGAAGGTCAGGACTATGACGAGACTTGAACAAAAGCTGCTCTAAAACGCCCATACCCAAAAACTTGTTTTCGTAAGTGTTATATTAATAAAATTTAAATTAAGTAACACTTCTGACATTTTAAAGCGACTAGTAACAGTAGTATAGTAGTAGTATAGTAGTAGTCTGCAGCTGCGCCTATTCTGCGTATTAAAAAAAATGCTTGTACGCGCTTTAGTTTAACTCGCTCCTAATCCCTTATTTATCCGAATTAAATATAAATAGGGTCGTTAATATTCATTGACAAGAGTATTTCAAATTTAAGCCTCAATGAAACTCAATTTGCCCTGCCACCTTAGGCGCCACGCATGATCAAGCAATTTGATTGGAATAAAAATTAAATCACTTTTCACCGTGGCTGCCGCCGCTCATTGCTGCTCATCAACTTGAAACCGTTGTTTATGGATGAACATTGGTGTTCCCTAAGGTAACCTAGCATGATCATTCTGATTTTAAATCGTACAGGATTCATTCGTCTTAAGATATACATATGATTTTAGTGAAATAATGTGACGAAACTGTTCCCCAGACGCCATTGGCTGCTATGTAGGGCAGCTTATTTGGTTTATTGTTTGGTGTCTAGGTATGTCTGGAACACTGGCTGAACATTAAATTTTTGAGCGGATTAGGCTCAAGCAACTTCTATGTTTAAACATAAGAACATTAACTAGTTGCCTGGCTCCTTTGGATGCAGTATATGATCTTTAAAGTACGATATTGATAAGTAGATAAAAATTGTCAGCATTGCACCCGTGCGAAGCCGAGGCGGGTCGCTAGTTTAAATTATAGGTAAACAATAACATTTGAAATAATAAATGAATAGCTTTTGTCTATGATAAAATGCCTTTAACCGATAGAGAAGCGATGGTCACTTCTTAGTTGCATTCTGGCACGTAATTCCTATTCATAACCCTTTAGAGGATTATCCTGCGATCGTGCTAGTTAACCCCAGGGATGTGAAATTCTATTGCTTATTTTATTTGGAGCAATTTTCCGGGCAATCCCATTTGCATAAACGCCTCGAGGCGTGATTGTGTGCAAATAAGTGTTTTTTCTACGTACTTTTGTCAACGGTTGCCTTTTGTTTTGTTCCGCTGAGATTCTTACGTTGTCGTTACATTCACGTTCACTTTATATCCTTGTGACAAATGGTTTTTTTTTTGCGGATGAGATAATTATGAAGGAACATGCATTTTGAGATAATCTGCAAGCGTCACTACACTTGCAGACTATTTCTGTACATTAATAAATAAATAAGGAATTTATTTTTGACAAAAACACAGAATGAGACAATTAAAAACGATGAGACGAGCCAACATGTTACTATTTTTATAAATTATGTAAGTAGTATGTATAAAGCTTGTAAAATAATGAAGCGAAATTATAGGTAAGCATTAAATACAAAGATCAAAGCTTAAAGAAAAATTGAAAAAGGAGCTACCTGGGGGAAGAGACCGGGAATCGAACCCGGTACCTCTGGATTGCCGGTCCAGCGCGTTAACCATTTCGCCACCCTAGCTCCAGGAAGATCTGACGAATTTTTCCTTATGCTTTGTGTGTCGATCTTTGCATTGTTTATTTGAAAGGTTTTTTACACCTTAGCGACCTCTATGTGAATACGTTAATATTCACATCTTACCGCACCACTTTACAGTGGTGACCGAGCAAGGGAGAGAGGGCGCTGTTAGTTTTATAAATTTATGAAACATATAATGTCTCATTTTTTTATGTGGGTAGGTACACCACAATTTTTATTTAAGCATTAAATACAAAGATCAAAGCTTAAAGAAAAATTGAAAAAGGAGCTACCTGGGGGAAGAGACCGGGAATCGAACCCGGTACCTCTGGATTGCCGGTCCAGCGCGTTAACCATTTCGCCACCCTAGCTCCAGGAAGATCTGACGAATTTTTCCTTATGCTTTGTGTGTCGATCTTTGCATTGTTTATTTGAAAGGTTTTTTACACCTTAGCGACCTCTATGTGAATACGTTAATATTCACATCTTACCGCACCACTTTACAGTGGTGACCGAGCAAGCGAGAGAGGGCGCTGTTAGTTTTATAAATTTATGAAACATATAATGTCTCATTTTTTTATGTGGGTAGGTACACCACAATTTTTATTTAAGCATTAAATACAAAGATCAAAGCTTAAAGAAAAATTGAAAAAGGAGTTACCTGGGGGAAGAGACCGGGAATCGAACCCGGTACCTCTGGATTGCCGGTCCAGCGCGTTAACCATTTCGCCACCCTAGCTCCAGGAAGATCTGACGAATTTTTCCTTATGCTTTGTGTGTCGATCTTTGCATTGTTTATTTGAAAGGTTTTTTACACCTTAGCGACCTCTATGTGAATACGTTAATATTCACATCTTACCGCACCACTTTACAGTGCTGGTGACCGAGCAAGCGAGAGAGGGCGCTGTTAGTTTTATAAATTTATGAAACATATAATATTCGTATTCACATAGAGGTCGCTAAGGTGTAAAAAACCTTTCAAATAAACAATGCAAAGATCGACACACAAAGCATAAGGAAAAATTCGTCAGATCTTCCTGGAGCTAGGGTGGCGAAATGGTTAACGCGCTGGACCGGCAATCCAGAGGTACCGGGTTCGATTCCCGGTCTCTTCCCCCAGGTAGCTCCTTTTTCAATTTTTCTTTAAGCTTTGATCTTTGTATTTAATGCTTAAATAAAAATTGTGGTGTACCTACCCACATAAAAAAATGAGACATTATATGTTTCATAAATTTATAAAACTAACAGCGCCCTCTCTCGCTTGCTCGGTCACCACTGTAAAGTGGTGCGGTAAGATGTGAATATTAACGTATTCACATAGAGGTCGCTAAGGTGTAAAAAACCTTTCAAATAAACAATGCAAAGATCGACACACAAAGCATAAGGAAAAATTCGTCAGATCTTCCTGGAGCTAGGGTGGCGAAATGGTTAACGCGCTGGACCGGCAATCCAGAGGTACCGGGTTCGATTCCCGGTCTCTTCCCCCAGGTAGCTCCTTTTTCAATTTTTCTTTAAGCTTTGATCTTTGTATTTAATGCTTAAATAAAAATTGTGGTGTACCTACCCACATAAAAAAATGAGACATTATATGTTTCATAAATTTATGAAATTATAGGTGTTCATTTTTTTGACATAAGTAGGTTCTTCCTTAGTAACTGATTCTGAAGTTTAAACGATGCATTTTATAAAAATTCCGAATTCGAATAATTACACTCGAGAACAGATTCCTAATATTAAAGCTAAAATACTCTAGCTCTTCTCGTTTATAGTCAGCCATTTCTCGGAAAGTGTAGGTAATTCTTGGAATCTTGACTATCATTCTGAACAGTAGGTATCATTGCTAACAATAAGTCAACCAAGTTAGAATATATGGGTTAGGACCAAAAAGTTGGATAAAATAAAGGCGTAGTTAGCAAGGAAATAAAAGCGATTGGAATAAGTTCCGCTGTGCGACAAAAATTAACGATACAATAAGGAATTTTAAAATAAAACCTTAAGGTACGTTATTGGAAGGTTAACTGCCATCGCACAACGGAGACTTTGATACAAATATTAATTGAGTGAGTTAAGGTGGTAAACTTTCTGGTCTTCACCCATATAATAATATAAGTCTACACCAACATACCTCAGTGCTAGGAAATTGTTTACAATGTTGATTAAAATCCTAGTACCCGTATAAAATCTGTATTTGCTGTACACGTGAGCATCAAGATTTTTGCGAAACGCGTATCTCATTTACAAGCTCATGTAGTTCGATAAAGATGGTTCAATATTATAGTCTATGTGCTGGATGGAAAAGAGTCAACTTTAGAAATGTTTACGCTGCCAAGGTAAGAGGATGAGAAAATTTGCAGATACAATGTTGAATCCCGCTCCTGCCATCCGTGTTTGGATTACTCGCTTCGTATTGACACAGTAATTGACATCATGGATTCGACGAGATCAGTGCAAAGCACTGTTTGCACGGATATTTCGCATGTACAAAGGAGCTATGGAAATAAAACGTTGAATAGTTTTTTGATATCGTTCACTCAATTACTCTATGAATTTAGTACGGCAAAAAAGGGAGCCTTAGTCTTACTGCTTTTGGTTCTCAAGACAAATTGCAGAAATTACCTACGTAGTAGTGGGGATAATTTTACATCTGGTAAAAAAATATCTTTCACAGCCAAAAAAACATAATTCCTAATCTCTAAGGATGAGATTTACAACATGCTGAAAATTTCAAAGCAGTTTGTTTGATAAATAAGTACAGTCAGTTGGGGTAACCATGGCCCTTCCGTTTAATATTGGCCCACACTTACACGTTTGCCTTTGTGGCAGTATTTATAGAAGTGGAAATGTGGTATTTCCACATTAAAGGGATCTATGAAAAGATTGTAGAAAAACATTTCGCTTAAAATCAGTTTGGCGTGAACGTGATGAAGCCACAAAGAATTTCGGTATCATGGTACATGCTCATAGTAGGTAATAACAAAATACAACGATCAACGCGCTTATAAGATTTTTCCCGCAATCATTTGTCCCTCTGAATAAAAATAAATAAATAAATAAATATTATGGGACAATCATACACAAATCGACCTAGTCCCAAGCTAAGCATAGCTTGTACTATGGGTACTAGACGACGATATACATAATATAATATGCTAGCTTTTGCCTGCGACTACGTACGCGTGGAACTTGATAAAAGTGATTATTAAAAGCGCCTAAGCAAATGTAAGAGCAATGGTGCTTTTGGTCTAATAATTACATTTCCTACAGGGTCACCGCACCCCAACAGAAATGTTCACTCACTTTTCAATCTTTTTAGGTATAATTTCCAGGATGAAAACTATCCTATGTCCTTCCTCGGATCTTAAACTGTCTCTATGCTAAATTTCATCAAAATGGATTCAGCGGTTTAAGCTTGAAGAGGCAAAAATTCCAAGCTCTTTATACAAACTGTCACCTCTCAGCCTATACCATTAGGGGTTGAATGTTCAAAAACGCTGAAATCAATATTCTCAGTTTTTGATGAAGAGTCTACATGCAAAATAGTGTACCTCTTTCTCAAAAACGGCCCGTTCCTCATACTAAGTTCCATTTTCATTTAACCCCTTTCAGGGATGAATTTCCAAAAATGCTGAAACTTGGTTTCTTACTTTGTATAGAAGAATCTATATACGTAATGTTACTATTTTTACTCAAAGAACCTCAAGATCTTTGTTGAAACTCACCTCCCTCTTTACCCCATGAGGGGTTGAATTTCCAAAAACGCTGAAATACGCGTTCTTAGTTTTTGATGATCAGTGTACACACAAGATAATGCACCTCTTCCTCAAAAAGGCGCGATTTTCAAATAAAGTTTCACCGTCCATTTAACCCCTTTCAGGGATGATTTCCAAAAATTCCGAAACTCGTCCTCTTAATTTGCATAGAAGAACCTATAGACGAAATATTACCACTCCTACTCAAAGAATCCCAAGCTCTTTATACAAATTTTCATCTCCCACTTTACCCCATTAGGGGTTGAACGTTCAAAAATGCGCTGAAATCAATATTCACAGGTTTTAATGAAGGGTATACACGCAAAAAATGCACCCCTTACTCAAAAAAGCCCTGTTTGCCAAGAAAGTTCCACTGTCCATTTAACCCTTTTCGGAGATGAATTTCCAAAAATGCTGAAACTTGTTTTCATAATTTGCAAATAAGAACCTGTCCACGAAATATTACCACTCCTACTCAAAGAATCCCAAGCTCGTCATAGAAACTTTCACCTCCCTCTTTACCCCATTAGGGGTTGAATTTTCGAAAACGCTGAAATACATGTTTTCAGTTTTTGATGATCAGTCTACACGTAAAAAAATGCACCCCTTATTCAAATAGACCACGTTTTTCTTACAAAGTTTCACTGTGCATTTAACCCCTTTCGGGGATGAATTTACAAAAATGCTGAAACTTGTTTTCTTACTTTGTATAGAAAGAGCTGTACACGAAATATAAACTTACTTACTTACTTACTCAAATAAATCCAAGTTCCTCATACAAACTTTCACCCCCTATTTAACCCCTTTGAAGAATGAGTTTTCAAAAATCCTGAAATTAGTTTTCTTGTTTTTAGATCGAGAATCTATACACAAAGTTTTATTACTCTAACTAAAAAATTACGTAAGTTTCATACAAACTTTCAACCCCGATTCGACACCCTTAACGGATGAGTTTCGAAAAATCCCTTCTTAGTGCTTGCTTGCATCGTACACTTGATCTATTCTAAAAATTTAAAGTTCCTAGGTTCAGTAGTTTCGGCTCTACGTTGATGAGTGAGTCAGTCAGTCAGGACTTGTCCGTTTATATGTATAGAAGATAAATACATATATAGATAACATCCATGACCCAAGAACAAATATTCGAGTTCATCACACAAATATTTGCCCCAGCCGGGATTCGAACCCGGGACCGCCGGCTCAGTAGGCAGGTGTCAGCAAACTGCGCCAACCGCGTCGTCAAATAATAATAATAGTCAATACAATTGTATAATTTTATGATGGTATAGGTCTATCACTATTTTCGTTTCTTCGATAGGAAAACTAACGCCTAACTAGACTATCGCAACAATGCTTGCCTAATCAACTCTAAGTCAACTGCAGTCGATCGGGGATTCTCGTAACAGGCAGGACGGCAACGACCTACTTCACGAAGAATGTTTAGTGCCCGTTGCCATGACAAGACTTTGCCTGCTGCCTACTCAGTGTACAAATTTGACGCCACATGAAGCAATATATCAGCCGTATGCCGTAAACTAACCCGCCCTAAAGCGCTACGAATGAAAATGTTTGCTTTTCGAATGGCATTATGTGAACAAACGCCGAGCAGCTACAAACGCAACAATTAACTAGCGTTAAGTCAACTGCAGTCGATAGCAGATTCTTGTAATAGACAGGGCGGGCGATGACCTAAGTAGGTATATTATCTAGGTCGAAAGTTATCCCGATTGACCGCAAGTCTACTTTATTTCTAAAACTAGCTAGCTAGCATTAAGACCACTAATGCAACAAGCTTACCTACCCAGCTTTAAGTAAACTTCAGTCGATCGCCAATTCTTGTAATAGACAGTACGGGCGATGACCTACTTCCGAAGAATGTCTAGTGCCCGTGTCTATGACACGACTTTGCTGCTGCGCTGCGCTGCCTACTCAGTGTAATGTCCAATGTCCGGCACGGTTTTAGACGCTGAATTCAACTTGACATTGAGGTGTAGCTAATAGCGATTTATCGGTCATATGTGGTTGAACAAGTCTAAAAACTAGGGAGTGAAAAAAAATCTAATGATTGTAGGTACATTATTTATGTATTTTTTAGTCTACTGATTACAATAGGTCCTTATATTATATATTGAAGCAAGATATCTCACCTCCTACGGGTCCTACTGATTTTAAATATAATGGTTATATCTTGGTGAAATGTAATTTCCCAGTGGAATTTGGCCCCAGGACTACCTAACGTGATACTAATTCCTAACCGCAACGATACGATAAACTATAGGTGGCTTTGAGAAAATTGTACGTTTAATACGGTTTTTCGGATAGTTGTTGATCTAGGTTTCAGATAGGAATATAATCTTGCGATATTTTATTGTAGGTCGTGATGATGATTAGTTCAAAAACAAAATTTACTTAATCCAAGAAAAAAGTTTATTATTGACTAAGATCGTGTGTATTGAAACTAAATTAATAATTCAAGAATTTACTTGGTCTGCACGCTGCATGGTTTGGAGAATGTTACTATGTCGCAATTTCATCTTTATATCTTCTTAATATAATCTATAAATTATTTCCACGAAATTATTATTTATTTTTTTCAATGTATGGGATGTTGCACTATGACGTCATACTACAGCATCAACTTTGTATAAAAACTGAACTTTGGACACTCATAACTAAGCTAATTTTGATTGTATGACAAAACTAATTATTCGTATTATCAAAGGCTTCAAAGCTACATATTTATCTAAACACGTTAACATTCTCCATTGTTGAGTTCATTACAAACATTTACAAGTTTATGTATGAGGCTTGTAATTTTGCTTTTATCAGCCTTACTTATTTATTTATTTTCTTTATTGGGGAAAAAAACAGACATAGACAAAAACAGTTACATAATATGAATAGAAATCTTAAGTTAGGTATAGCCTACATCCTAACACAATTCCCACTGAGATTTTTATGCAGGTAAATAAGGTGGCATTGCCATTAAAAGAACACTTGATTAACACTATACACACTAAAACTTAAGTGAAAACGTATTATACAAACTTAAGGTAACGTAAAAGTAGAACGAGACAAAAACTAAGTTAAATAATTAGCACGAGAGTACATACTACTCCTGAGTAAATGGATAATTAGAAATTTAGAAAAACATTGTTCAAACAAACCATTGTTGTATTACAAAACTTGGTTAACTTTATGCTTGAAATTGACACGCGTGTTACTAAATATATCAACCGAGACCAGGTTCTTATTATATTGCTGACACATTCTACGCAGAGGTGCTCGAACGCCTGCGTTGGTCGCAGCCATCGGGACCGCGAATAGGGACTTGGTTCGCGTTCTATGTGGAGGAGCTCTGAAACTTATACTTTCCAATAATTTGGGATAGTTATAGTGGCCCGTACATATATTAAATAGTACCATTGCATCCTGCATTTCACGCCTACTCACCAGTGTGTTAGGCTTGTACCGCTCGAGAAGCTTTTCATATGACAAGGGTGTATGAGCAAGTCTGTAGTTAAGTGCTCTCAGGAATCGTTTCTGAACTGCCTCCACCTGGTGTGTATATGTCATATAGAGAGGGTTCCAAACTTCTGATGCATATTCCAGGTAGGGTCGGACAAGAGACTTGTACAAGAGTAGGTATGACGTGTATTTTTTTAAAGGTTTAGCAGCTCTAAGGACAAATCCAAGCATCTGATAGGCTTTAGCAGTAATATTATTAATGTGTTTATCAAGAGTTAACTTCTCGTCGAGTGTCACCCCAAGATCCTTCACGTGCGAAACCCTTTGGATCAATTCTCCTCCTATGCTGTATTTATTTAATTGGAGCGGAGCGAGCGAAGCGAGCGAAGCTCCCATGGATCGACTCGAATGGACTTTGTAACAATGCGCAGATCTCAGCGAGTTCTCAACCGATTTTAGAAATTTTTGTTTTAAAATGCACAAATTAAATTTCGCTAGGTCGTGTGACGAAGAGAAAATTTCGAAAAAAAAAAAAAAAAAACCCCGCTCCAATCTATGGTGCAAGCTTAGCCGGTGGCTGACTCTGCATCGACCTAGTATTTTATGTTTATTTTTAGTAAATATTATGTGTACACATTTATCGTAAGCCAAGTATAGTTTATTGGTAGTGCAGTAGTTATGAAAGCGATCCAGGTCATCTTGGATCAGTTTGCACTCGTTATGGTTTTTTTACTGTTTTAAATATTTTTAAATCATCTGTGAACATAGCGAATTCACAATACCGGAAGCAAATACTAATATAATTTATAAATAAAGTATATAGTAGTGATCCTAAGATAGATCCTTGAATCACCCCAGAGGACACCCGCGTCGTTTGCGATTCGTAACCGTTTATAACGATTTTCTGCGTTCGGTTCTCAAGATAGGAAGCAAACCATCTCAATAAGTTACCTTTGATACCATTATAAGCTAATTTTCGTAATAGTAGTAAACGGTCGACTTTATCAAAGGCTTTCCGGAAGTCTGTGTAGACCACATCAACTTGGGTACGTTTGTCCATAGAAGAAAAAATAAAGTTGGAAAAAATCAAGAGATTGGTTGATGTCGATTTACGCTTCATAAAGCCATGCTGTTGAGGGATGATATTATTTTTAATAAGTGGATAGATTACATCATGGATGAGGGACTCTAACAACTTTGAGATGCAAGATTGTATTGAAATGGGCCTATAGTTAGTAACCTGAGCTTTGGATCCGGATTTATGTATGGGGGTGACAAAAGACATTTTCCAAAATTCGGGGAATGTTCCCTCCATGAGGCATTTGTTAATAGTTTTTTTAATGGGTTTATTATTGCCGGAGACGTATTTTTAAGGAACTGTGGACTAATTTTGTCCGGACCTGGACCTTTGTTAGGATCTGTTGAGATGTACGAAGATCGGTGAGTAGTGTCTAAGCGTACGAATATCGAATGTGTATTATCTATGGAGTCGCAAAACGTAAAAAAAAAAAAAGTTCAATACTACTGTCAATGTCACTCGCATCGCATTGTTACCCGTAGCTCTGTTTTCCTTTTTTGATATTTAATAAACCGTGTTAAAAGTGTTTAAAACTAGTGTTTTCCTATATGCCCTAATAGGTTAAGGGCCCAGTGGACTAAATACAGTTGGTTTCGTGATTTTTATAGTGAAAAACTGATAAAACGGACAGCGTAAACTATAATGGACTCGCCCGAATCGCATGCGGGCTTAATATAGTGGACTCGCCCAAGTTGTTTTCTTCTGTTTTCGCTGAACTTAAATGTGCTATTTAAAGCGTTTTAATTGAAGATTAGTGCTAAAAACAATCACTATGGCGGCTTCTATTAGGATTGATCAGTTGACTGCAGACAATTATGATACGTGGAAGATACACATGAGAGCTATTTTGAAGAAAAATGACTTGTGGGATTACGTATCGGGTACTATTCCGAAACCGATTAGTACGGACGCAAAGTATGCAGATTGGATAAAAATGGACGGAAAAGCAGAATCCGATATATTGTTAGCCGTCAGCCCTAGCGAGCTCGCAGCTTTAGATGGTTTGGACACATCACAGGCGATATGGGATAAATTGAAATCAATGTATCAATCAAGCGGACCAGCGCGGAAAGCCTCATTGTTAAAGAAACTCGTGTTGACGCGCATGCAGGAAGATGATGACCTGCGAAAGCACATTGCAGATTTTTTTGACGCAGTTAAAAAACTCAAAGAAATTGGTTTAGTGGTTATTGACGAGTTATTAGCAATTTTGCTGCTGTATAGCCTACCAGACTCATTTGCTATGTTCCGGACTGCAATGGAATCGCGCGACGATTTGCCTTCTACAGAAACATTGAAAGTGAAGATTGTGGAAGACTTTGAAGGTCGAAAAGGCACAGTAGTAGATCAAGGGGCTATGTTCGTCAAACGCACTTTTAAGAAACCAAACCCAAAACACATCATGCATAACCACATAGTGCACTATGACAAAAGCAAAGTGTCATGTTATCGTTGTGGACGTCGAGGGCATATTGCCAGGGAATGTAAGACTAAAGTTGTAAATAAGACTAAGCAGAGCACACATCAGGCAGAACGCTGCGATAATGAACGGGAAAAATACACAACAATGCTAAGCACAACCGAAGAGGTTATGATAGGTGAACAGAAAAATCCTATTTGGTGTATTGACAGTGGATGCACGGGACATATGTGTAATGATAAGCATATTATGCAGGGATTTACGCGACTGGACAATGAGCTAAATTTGGCAAACAATGAATGTACCCAAATAACCGGGATGGGAAAAGTTAGAATTTCAGTTGATACAGGTTGTGAAGAACGCCTAGTAGACATTCAAAAAGTGTTCTATGTGCCAGATTTACGTACAAGCCTTTTATCAGTTGCAAAAATGACAGATCATGGTTTTGAAGTTCATTTTAGAAAGAATGATGCCATTGTGATTGATGAAAAACAAAAGATTCATATGCGAGCAGATCGTGTGGGCAATTTATACCATGTTAGATTGGGTCAAGAGAATGCAAATAACGCCGAACTGAGAAAGAAACCAATTGATATGTGGCATGAGCGCTTAGGCCACATCAATGAACGTGACTTAAAGGCTATGGCTAAGAAAGGTCTAGTACATGGTATGATTCTTGATGAAAATGAAAAATTGTCCGAGTGTGAAACATGCATAAGTCAAAAACAGACATGTAAACCGTTTCCTAAAGGAAGTGAGGACCGCACTACTGAATTACTAGAGATAATACACACAGATGTGTGTGGCCCAATGAGGGACCAGTCATTTGGCAAGAAAAAGTATTTTGTCACTTTTATTGATGACAAATCACGCTGGTGTGAAATTTATGCCATTGCTAACAAAAGTGACGTTTTTAAGGTATTTAAAGAATACAAGGCATATGTGGAGAAATTCACAGGAAAGAAAATAAAGAATTTACAGTCTGACAATGGCAAAGAGTATGTGAATACAGAATTCGATGATTTTTTGAAAAAGGAAGGAATAAAAAGGAGATTAACTGTACCACACACACCTCAGCAGAACGGGGTGGCTGAGAGAAAAAACAGAACTCTTATTGAAATGGCTCGATGCATGATGCGTCAAGCTGGGAGTCCTCCAGGATTTTGGGCTGAAGCGGTGAATACTGCTAATTACATAAGAAATCGATGCCCTACTGCTGCCCTAAAGGGTGAAATACCCTACACTGTATGGAAAGGAAGAAAACCTACAGTAGTTTATTTTAATGTATTCGGAGCAAAGGTTTACTACAAGGAGAAAGGGGCACAAAAAGGTAAATTTGATTCTAACTCGGAAGTTGGGATTTTCATGGGATACGACAATCTGTCAAAAGCCTATAGGGTTCATAATCCTAAGAACAAGCGAATTATTATCACAAGAGATGTACGTTTCATGCAAGAAAAAGCCTTTGGCCATGATTATAAAGAAATACTAGATAACGAAAATGAGAATGAAAAAAAAATAACAATAGATTTGCATGAACAAAAGGTTGATAAAGAAGAAGAAGAACAACATGAGCACAGACCAGTCATCAGAGGAAAAAGAGATAGGTCTAGAGTGAGAAAATCGCTTGATAATGTATGTGAAGATGTAGAAATTGAAGATAATAATAAAATAATCTTATCCAGAAAAAGGAGCTCGACTGTGTTATGGGAAAGACTGATAGAACCTGCAAAAAGGGGGAAAGGGAGATCGAGACTTATACGTACGATAAGAAGACCCCAAACCGACTATGACAAGGAAATCACAGAAGATGAAAGAGAAGAAGACCCAAAAATACAAATGTCCGCGGGAATAGCAACAGTTCAGCCAATGTCTTGGCAAGAGGCTGAAATGACAGACGACGCAGCAGGATGGAGAAATGCGCTAGAAGATGAATACCTAGCACAAATAAAGAATGAAACTTGGACTATAGTGCCACGACCACATGATAGAAAAGTGATTGGCAATAGATTGGTATTTACCACTAAAACTACCGGGAAGAAAGTTCGGCTTGTTGCTAAAGGCTGCTCGCAACGGCCAGGGGAGGACTTTCATCAGACATCATCTCCAGTTGTAAGATCATCTTCTATAAGATTAATAGCAGCATTATCAGCAGAACTTGGCCTAGAGATCCATCAAATGGACGTGGTAACCGCATACTTAAATGGATCATTAGATGAAGAAGTCTATATGGAAATACCCGAAGAAATTCACGGTATATTGGATAAAATACTTACAAAGAGGAAGATTGGAACAAGTGGAAAAATTGTTGAAGATAAGAAAATTATAGATATAGCTAAGTTATGGAAGAAACAGATGAATGAGTGTGATAATGCAGTGTGTTTGTTAAAGAAGGCATTGTATGGATTGCGTCAGTCAGGTTTGCAGTGGCACAAGGAATTGGTAAGTCAGTTGAAGTATATAGGTTTTGAAGCAATGCCTCAAGATCCATGTTTGTTTGTTTCGCAAAGAGGAGAGCAGATAATGTTGATTGCTGTGTATGTAGATGATATTATATTAGCAACAAATGATCATGACTGGCTGAAGGATGTAAAAATGCAACTAGCGGATGTGTTTGACATGAAGGACCTAGGAAATATTAGTACTTGTTTAGGCATTGAATTTAATCGAGATGATGAAAACAGGGTATACTTGAGTCAAAAATTATATTTAGAAAAAATATTGGATCAATATGGAATGAGTGAGTGTAAGTCTGTGTCAACTCCGATGGATGGTCAAGTAAAATTAGAAAAACCTGAAAAAGTTAATATTGACGTTATGAAACAATTCCCTTATCAAAGTCTAATTGGTACGTTAATGTACTTATCTGTTTCCACAAGGCCTGACATTGCTTATACCGTCAACTATTTAAGCCAATTTAATACTAACTATGATGTTCAGCATTGGAAGGCGGCTAAGCGAGTGTTAAGATACCTTAAAGGTACATCTGATTATGGATTAATGTATGAGAAGACTAATTTACCATTATTCGGTGTGGCTGATGCTGACTGGGGTACGAATGCTATAGACCGTAGGTCATACTCTGGGTTCGCATTTATTTTGGCCGGCGCTCCGGTAAGTTGGGAAGCGCGAAAACAGAGAACGATTGCTCTCTCCAGTACCGAAGCCGAATATATGGCACTTTCCGAAGCAACTAAGGAAGCTATGTATTTATTGGATATGTTGAGAAACGTAGGGATCAAATACGAGGTTGTGACATTGTTTAATGATAACCAAGGGGCCTTAAAGCTCGCTCACACCAGAAATTATCACTCCCGGACCAAACACATCGACGTTAGACACCACTTTATTCGAGATATGTGCGAAAAAGGTGTTATATGCCTGAAGTATTTGTGTACAGAGAGAATGCCAGCAGATGTACTAACGAAAGGTTTGAGTGCCATGAAACATCATGAATGCTTGCGTAATCTCGGAATGATAAGTATATAAATCAACCAGACTTGCTCACGTCTTCGAGGGGAGGTGTTGAGATGTACGAAGATCGGTGAGTAGTGTCTAAGCGTACGAATATCGAATGTGTATTATCTATGGAGTCGCAAAACGTAAAAAAAAAAAAAGTTCAATACTACTGTCAATGTCACTCGCATCGCATTGTTACCCGTAGCTCTGTTTTCCTTTTTTGATATTTAATAAACCGTGTTAAAAGTGTTTAAAACTAGTGTTTTCCTATATGCCCTAATAGGATCTAACTCGCGAAGTTTACGTTTGATGTCTGTCTCACATATATATAAGCTTGGTACTTGTAATATTAGCTGACGGTAAACATGGTAGATCATCAAGGTCAGTTTTATTGTAATTTTGTTTGCTTTCGAATACTGAACTAAAGAACATTGAAAATAATTCGCAGATATCACTAAGGGCGTTGGCAGACGCGTCTTCCAGGCACATAGTGTGTGGATAATTAGATTTTGTTTTTCTTAACGATGATATATAAGCCCAGAATGATTTTATATTAGACGCCATCGCTTTTTCGGTATTTTCGGTGTATTCGCAAAAACATTGTATCATCAGTAATTTGCATCGTGAACGTAACAGGGAAAATTCGCTATAGTCTCTAAGAGATTGGTATATTTTCCATTTTAACCATACTTTTTCCTTACGTTTGGGTGTTTTTATAAGTGCATGCGAGAACCATTTTGGGTACGCAGCGTTATTCTTTTTGCATAATGGTACATTAAGGTCAATTATTTTGTAGATAATGTTGTAAAAATTTGAAACAGCGTCGTTCGTGGATAACAAATCTAGTTAGATTTGTTATCCACGAACGACGCTGTTTCATTATTGATGAGTTCATCAGACCAGTTTATTTTATTCAGTTGATTTATAATTTCTGGATAATTAGCTTTATAGAAATTGTATTTTGGTACATCCGCTGAAGATAGAGAAGTGCTAAAGCACGTATTAATACTAAATTTAAATGGCGGATGGTGTCTATCAATATTACTTAATACTACATCGGGAGTGATGTGATGACATTCAATATTCGATAGTAGTAAGTCTAGAGTTTTATTGTTCTGATTGGTTAAGTAGTTAAATTGCAGCAGATTTACGAAATTGCTCGTATTTATGAGATATTTAGCCGCTTCACTGGGAGTAGAAATTGAATGGACACTCGATGAGGATGAACCATGGGTTGGAACCCATACTAACTCAGGCAAGTTATAATCCCCTGCTATGCAGAGTTTACAATTGGGCACGACTTCATCTTGAACTTTCTCTAACGTTTTGAAATGATAACTGTAAATATCTTTGTGGGAGGCCAGTGGAATTTACACGACAGAAATAATTAGGTTCTAATTAGCTGTTGGTAAAATTATAAAAAGACGATCCTCGGCGTCCGGGGACTCCCAGTTCGTGTGACGAGTGGCCTGTATGGAGTTGCACTTACATGGATTACTCCAATATTTGGGAAATAAATAATTAATACGTTTTTTTTCTTATAATATCGAGAAAAGTTCCGGGGATTATCACTCAACAAAAATAACTAATACTAACTAACTAACTAATCTTGTTTAAAGTTGAGTACAGGTACTGAAAAATATTTGAATCATATTATGATTCAAATATTTTTCAGTACTTACTGTTATATGAAAAATTAATTTAACGTTTACTTTTTTAAATATTTTCTTTTTATGATTACGAGTTCTATTCATCCCCGAATCTCGATATTCGTATTTCCGTGTACAAACATTTTTACCGATTTGAATACTGATTAATTTGATTCTATAACTAAAAGGTAAAAACCCTTTGAGACCAAACCCTCGCAATTACGTTTATATTTTTTGCCCAGTTTGCTTTGTGTATATGCTATGTAGAATGAGATTAACCTTACAATTTATTGAATTGGTAACATTAAGAGGAAATACCACCTCATTTTATTCATTTACAAATCGAGGTTTCGTTCTCGTCTATTTCCTACTCCAAAACTTAACCAATACAGCCTATTTAAGTTTATTCAGCTACTACACAACTCTTCAACTGCTGCATAAGATAGGTAAACTCTTTTTCACAAATAAGGGCTAAATAAGCGTTATACAGCTTTTAGTAGAAACAGGTTGAAATGCTACGCGGGCGTAAGTACATTACGATTTTGTATTTGAAGCCGTAAAAGGGCGTGAAACTCCGACAAATTCACATACTCCTTTTTGTAGAAGTCGGTTGATAATCACCTTCGGACAAGGTGAACCCATAATTAAAATTTAAAGTCGGCGAAGAGTAGGGTGCTTCTAATGTAAAATTCAAGACTTAATACTAGGCAAGCGGCTAACGGCTGCACGCGATGTTTTTCCTAGAAACTATGGCCTATTTTCCTAAAACCATACCTCAATGTTTTTAAAAATGTTTTACAGTTTACAAGAGCTCAAATCTGGGCTCTACTTGATTCAGTAGACAATAGAAGATAAAAAATACCTTTTGAGTGAAACTTTCCTCTGAAAATTTAACGGCTAAGGGTAAGAACTGGCTATGTCAAATTTGCAAAATTGTACAGTATAGACTAGTGAAGCTGTGAAATTATCTTTGGGCAGTATGGCGTACGTAAACTTATATTTATACATGTAAATGTAAGAAAACGGGATCCAGCGAGTCTTACCCCAGTTTTGAATAGTCATAATAATGAACTGGATACATTTGTAGCCGGTGGACTAAAAAAATATTGGTTAAAGTATGGGTTTAGCCTATTTTCCCCTTGGCCCTTCAATTGTCAAGAGAGCATTTTCTGGGCACAAGACACACTTTATGTACACGAGCGAGATCAAGAAGAAATACTTTTCTATTTTATATTATACAACAGCATAAAACCAAGACTACTGCTCCCCAAAAGAAAGCAACCATGACCGGACCTGTGCCATCTCTTATCCAACGGAGTCCAGCAACCTTCATCAGGTAATCGGGCCACGTTGTTTGGGCTGGGTCTACCACGCTGCATCTTCCGTTGCGTAGACGCCACTCAAGAACTCGTCTAGTCCAGCGGCTATCGGTTCTTCTGCAAATCATCATGTATGTGATTATACCATATTTGTGTCGTCGCCCGATACGCCATACCACGAAATTTCTAGGCAAACTGCAAAGTATTGGTATTCGGCTTGCAATTCTGACAGCCTGACGACGAAACTCCACTACGCGGGGCTTCTATTTCTGCTCTAAGGAACGCAAGTTAACCGTCAAACGTTACCAAGCCAAACTGGAATTAGTTTAAGGTTTTGTTTTTTTTACAGAATCAATAAATAGCAGTAATATACGATATGCCTAAGAATTTCATGATCTGGCGAATCATACAATCGGGCAACGGCACTGAACAGTAATTTTTATACCCATCATACTTTTATAGATTAGCATCATTTTGATTCAATGTGTCAGTGGAAAATGATTAATGGCCGTAAAATTAAACAAACGGTATACGAGGTGCGCCAACAATCCATTGATTAAGTTTACAATATAGGTATTGATCCCGACCCTGCTCAACCGTAACTCTAACCGAACTTTACTTCCACCAATTTAATTCTGGAATAATTAAGGTATAAATAATCAAACTTATTGTAGTTTTTATCTCCGTGATCCTGTAATTTTCAGTGAGTTGATATGAGTCCGCTCTTTCACTAAATAATCACAATCAATCTAAACTTTTTGCTTAAATATTTGGGTCATAATGAGATTTAGATACGAATCTTTCCTGTAGACATAAGCGAAATGAAGAATTCCAGAGTCTGATTTTCTAATAAAACTCGTATGAGAATAATAAGTACATTACATCAGAGCCCGGGAAAACGAGGATTTCCGGCCAAGTAGATATATACGGCCGAGCAAGCGTGCGAGCGAGGCCGGATAGTGATAAGAGGCCGGGAATCCGTTTTCACGACGAGGCATGTACGAGTATAGTGCTTTTCTCAAACATACAATGAAATAAAAAAATATACTTCAAAGAACAACATTTTATTAATTGACAAATAGGACATTTTAGTCTAACAACCAACCTTTAAAAACAAAACCTGCTTTTTGTCAAACCAGCCAAAAAAAGGCCTGAAAAGCAGTATGAAATCCCTTTACAGTCCTCTCGAGTTGTTGCGCCCAAAAAGCGATACTTCCGAGCCTATTATAAGGAACGTAAAGACAATATTTCATTGCATGTTTGAGAAAAGTATGTTCCTTCTTTTATACTCAATATAACATAGATTCATATAAGCTCTTAACTTTTGACAACCGGAGGGACGACTTTTGTTTTTTGAGCTGACTATGACCCATTTGACACCGAAATTTCGACCGAGATTTTTCTGTTCATCTTCACCAAATTCAGTCATTAATTAGTATATATAAATATAACATAATCCAATATCATTCGATAAATCGGCAGGTGCTGTGCTGGTTTGAACAATAAAGATGAAGTGCGGAGTAATACAGACTATAGACGTCTGTCACGCCTGAAACGTTGAAGTTCCTAATTAAATAAATTACATTCAAACGTGAATAAATCTCCTTTTCAATAGACTCCAAAGAAGTGTCTGTATGTCGACATGGGACATGTTGTTTTTTTAATGCCAGAAATCCGTCCGAACCGATAACATATTTTATTAAAAGCTTTAACCTCTCGATTGCTTCGATATGTGTTCAAGAACTAACTTACATTTACGACAAATAGTGATAGATAGTAACGTATTTCTAAACATACAACTGAAAGGAAATGTTGTCTGGAAGCGGGTGTGTAAAGTTTAACTAACCATTGTGTACGGGACAATGCTACGAGATACGAAAGCAGTGGAATTAATACACTCCTAACCTCGAAAATGGATGAATTCCATTGAAATGCCATCGTACTTAAGCTCTTTTGTTTTAGACGAGATTTGAAATTAATAGAATGCCGGTTTACTCATTCCTGGAATCTGTTTTGGTGTTCACACCGGACGAATGTTTCTTGACTTATAAAATGTATGTATATGTTAGGTAGCGCGGCTATTCGCAATATATTTTGTTGTGTATATGTATTCAATGTTTACGTATGAGCCTGAGCGCGGCGTTGTCATAGCGAAGGGCGCGGGTCGCGAGGGGAGGTGCGCGCGAGCCGCCTCGTCACGGGAACTAGCCGCGACCCGCAGTGTTGCTGTATGTTTGCTTCGTGTCGCACGACACCGGCGCGGTCAAGTATTAGTTGTTTTTCGTGTATTTTTCGTTTCGTGTTTGTATGTGTGGTGTATTCGTTTTTAATAGTATATTTTAATTTTTCGCACTCATTGACTTTAATTTGAGAACCCCGCACTGAACTACAAAAAGCTGGTCCTACGAGTTCGGATGTGTTAAGTGTTGAACTATGAGTGTAGAAAGTCGGAAACCGAATACACGCAGTCGAGCGAAGATGACGAAACCGGCAGGGACAGGTGCAGATGCAGCTCAACAGCTCGCGCGTGACTCCGCGACGGGTGGTCGTAACGACCACGGGGATATAACGGAATTACCGCCGTCGGAGACATGGACGCCGGCATCAGAGCGCACCGTCAGGCCACGAAGCAGCGCCAGCCACTCGTCAAGACTCAGCCAGGCCACCCGCGAAGCGCAAAGAATGCGCGCGGAATACGATGCGGAGGTCGAAGTGGCTAAACTCAGAGAAAGTTTGATTAAAAAGAAGTTAGCACTTGATATGGCGGAGCTAGCAGTACAGGAAGAAGAGCAGGAGGGATCACTGGCCAGCGCCGCGAGCAGAGTATCGGCGCGCGTGGCGCGCTGGCTCGAGGACGAGCCCGCGGCTCCGCCACCGCCACGAGCGGCATCGCCACCGCCGACGGGTGACTTCATGAATGGGTCGGCGCGCCTGCTCAACAACGCGCCGCCGCCGGACCCGTGGCGCGCGCGCGCCGTCACGCCACGTACGCCGTCGCCGCCGCTGCCGCCGACGAAACAAACGGATATCGATCGCCTGGCGGAGGCCATCGGCAAGCTGGGGCAGACAAAGAGAGTGCCGCGACAGGTGCACGAGATACCCAGTTACGATGGTAACGCAGCCGACTGGCTCACTTTCAAGAAGGCGTACCGATGCACCAACGAGATGCACAATTTCGATCCATACGAGAACATGGCGCGCCTCCGAGTCGCGCTCGTCGGTGAAGCGAAAGTCGCGGTCAGCGACTTATTGAGAACCTCCTCCGATCCTGAGGAGGTCCTTAAGGCGCTCGAAGATGAATTTGGGCACCCGAGTCGCGTCTTAGAGTGTGCCATCAAGAGAGTTCGCGATCTACCTAAAGTTAGCGAAAACGGGAACGAAATTCGTAAGTTTACGAATGCTGTGCGGAATTGTGTGTCTGTGTTAAAGACTATTCGTGCCGATGGATATTTAAACAATCCGCAACTGATAAGTGAACTTTTAGGTAAATTAACGCCTTATCAACGCGCTCAGTACGGTGAATTTGTGATGCGTTTAGACAATAATAGTGGTGTTGATTTACGAGTGTCGCCAAACCTAAACATTCTAGTGGACTTTCTGAGTCAACTAACTCGAGCGTCTTCATATTACACGCCTGTAAATATAAGCAGTGTCGGCGGAACGTTTGAAGCGCGCGCGCCGCCGCCCGCCGGTCGGCGCGATAAGGGTGTGGCCGTGCGCACGGGCGGAGCGAGTCACCGTGTACATACGCAAGTGGAAGCGATTCAAGAACAATTATCATGTGTTAAGTGTGCACGGGCTCATAAATTGACTGACTGCGGTGAATTTAAAAGTCTTACCCCGAATGAACGTTGGGAGTTTGTTAAAGAAAAAAGACTGTGTTTTAAGTGTATAGTGAAAACTCATTCGAGTAGGTTTTGTCGCGCAAAACGCTGCGGTAAGTGCAAGTGGTCACATCACGACTTGTTACATAAGGACGCGCAGAGCGCTACGCCGCCCGTGGTGGGACCACCGCCTTTGCCGTCGCCGATGTCGGTGTCGGAGTCGGCGCCCGCGCCGCCCGAGCCGCCTGTGAAATACGAAACTTTGACGAACGTCGGTGAGTGTCAAGCGCGTGCGTTGTTAAAAGTGTTACCGGTGACAATAGTAACAAGTAATGGTGCCGAACATTCCACATACGCTTTGCTAGACGATGGCGCTTCTGTATCGATCATAGACGATAAACTCGCGAGTGATGTTGACGGACCCGTAGTGCCTTTGAAGTTGATAACCGCGCGCGGACATTGTGTGACTGACAATAATTCGCGAAGTGTTAAAGTCGTTGTGCGCGGTCCGAACGGAGTTAGTCAACACATTTCGGTGCGAACTCTACGCAATGTTAACTTACCGTCGCAGACGTTACCGGCGCGAGTGCTTGAAGAGAACGTGCACCTCCGGGACCTCGGTTGCAGTGAAATGAGGGAGGCGAAACCCATGCTGTTGTTGGGCCAAGACAATTGGAAGCTCATCGTCGGCCGGGAGATTCGACAAGGTAAATCTGGTCGCCCAGTCGCTTCTCTTACGAAATTGGGGTTTGTTATTCATGGTCCATTAGGAGGGGGGGTTAGTAGTCGTCAATACGACTCTGCCAACTGCATGCTCACGCCGCTTGACGATTTGCACGCTATAGTGAAAGCTCAGTTCGAATTAGAGGCAATAGGTATTTCTGAGGTACAACGTAAGAATTGTAAATCGGAGCGCGCTTTAGAAATATTAAGTAATACATGTCGCCGCGTGCCTGACAACCCTAAGCAGTGGGAAGTGGGCTTGCTGTGGGCTCGTGATTGTATAGAGATGCCGGACAATTACGAATACGCGCGTAAACGCTTAGCTGGTATAGAACGTAAAATGGATCGCGATTCTAATTTCGCTGACGCCTATACAAAGCAGGCGGATCGATTGTTAGCCGCGGGTTACGCGCGTAAACTTGATGACGGTATTAAGGCTAGTCCTGTGTGGTATCATTTTGGTGTCACGAACCCAAACAAGCCCGGTAAATTGAGACTTGTGTTTGATGCCGCTGCTACTTACCAAGGCGCGTCATTGAATGATCATCTGCTTAGCGGGCCCGATTTGATGAATTCTTTGTTAGGTGTATTAATAAAATTCAGGTCGGGTAAAATAGCCTTCACTGCCGACATTGCCGATATGTTTATGCGTGTCAAAATTCGTGAAGCTGATCAAGGGGCACAGCTGTTTTTATGGCGTGGTCAGGATCGGGTTAATGAACCCGCGATTTATGTCATGGATGTCATGATTTTTGGTGCCACTTCGAGCCCCACATCAGCCATTTATGTTTTAAATAAAAATGCAGAGGAGTTCATGAACACGCACCCCGCGGCAGTGGAAGCTATTAAAAATAAACATTATGTTGACGACTATTTGGATAGTGTAGATTCCATAGAAACGGCACAACAGCTGATCGCTGATGTCACCCACATTCAACGATCAGGTGGTTTTGATATCAGGGGGTGGGTGACAAATTCAGCAGAATTAAGTGAAAAACTGCCATCTATTGTGCCGGGTCGTGTTAAACTGGACAAGTCAGAGACCGAGCGCACATTAGGTATGATAGATAGATTAGAAGATAGTTTGAGCAAGAGAAGTGACTGGCACTGGGTACCTTCCGAGTCCAACCCTGCTGATGAGGCGACCAGGATGGACTGGCCTAATGACAAGGGCATGTGGCTTTCGGGTCCCCCCTTTCTCTGTGATCCACAGGTACCCTGGCCGAGCTGGAGCCGCGAGGAGCCGCCCGACGATGACCCGGAGCGCTTGGAGAGGGCGCTCGTGACAGCCGAGGCTGGCTGTCCTGTTATCGACGTGGCGCGCTACTCCAAGTGGACGCGAGCTGTGCGCGTCACTGCGTACGTGCTTGCCTTTATAAGCACGTGCCGATCTCAGCAGAAGACGGCGAAGCTTACAGCGGAGAAGTTACAGGAGGCCGAAAACTTCCTATTGAAGCAGTCGCAAGCTCACTCTTTTCCTGATGAGCTTAAGGCCCTGCGGGCTGGACGCCCGCTGCCCAGGTCAAGCCGCCTCATAAAGCTTGACCCCATGTTGTACGAAGACGGACTGCTGCGCGTCAGGGGACGCCTTAGTGCTTCGACTGAACTGTCATTCGACGAGAAGCATCCAGTGATCCTGTCTGGTACCTGCAGCACTACACGACTGCTCGTGCGCCACTATCACGAACGTGCGCTGCACGCCAACCACGAGACAGTCGTCAACAACGTGCGAGAACGATTCTGGGTGACCTGCACCCGGCCTACTGTGAAGGCAGTCGTTGCGCGCTGCCAGTACTGTCGTGTGCAGCGCGCGCGGCCCAATCCACCGAAGATGGGTGACTTACCACCCGTCAGGCTTGCCACAACTCGGCGAGCATTCGTCAACTGCGGGGTGGATTATTTTGGCCCCATGGAGATTACTATTGGACGGCGCCGGGAGAAACGGTGGGGCGTGTTGTTCACATGCCTCGCCACACGCGCCGTTCATCTCGAGTTGGCTGCTTCTCTCAGCAGCGACTCTGCCATACTTGCCTTGCGCCGCTTGATAGCGCGCCGCGGGCAACCAGCAACCATCCTGAGCGACTGCGGCACCAACTTCGTCGGGGCGAACAAAGAACTGCGCGCCGCCTTACGTGGACTGAACACTGAGGGCATACAAGGTAGTGCTCTGGCTAAGGGCATTGAGTGGAGATTCAACCCTCCGGCAGCTCCACACATGGGCGGTGCCTGGGAGCGGCTCGTTCGCTCCGTGAAGAACGCCCTTCATGCGACGCTGAAGGAGCGCGCGCCGTCAGAGGAAGTGCTGCACACCGTCCTGTTAGAAGCGGAGCTGGTCGTCAACAGCCGCCCGCTCGCATACGTCGCAGCTGATCCCGACGAGCCAGTCGTGCTCACACCAAACCATTTGCTGCTTGGGACGGCGGCGGGAGATGCGCGCGTGACGGCTTACGACCCCACTGATTTGGATGCCCGCCGCCAATGGAAGAAGGCGAATGGGCTGGCGGACATGTTTTGGCGGCGCTGGTCCAGACAGTACTTGCCCACTCTCCAGCGACGGCAGAAGTGGGCAACAGCCACGGGCTCCATCAAAGTGAACGACATAGTAGTCATATGCGATGGCAAGCAGCCTCGCCATATGTGGCCCAGTGGCATTGTGAAAAAAGTGTTTCCGGTTAGTGACGGCCATGTGCGCGTAGTAGACGTTAAAACTACTACTGGGACGCTGCGTCGTCCCGCTGTACGGATAGCCGTGCTACCTACCGACGGTACATTTGTCGATTGAAGCCTCCAACTGGGGGGTGGTAATGTTAGGTAGCGCGGCTATTCGCAATATATTTTGTTGTGTATATGTATTCAATGTTTACGTATGAGCCTGAGCGCGGCGTTGTCATAGCGAAGGGCGCGGGTCGCGAGGGGAGGTGCGCGCGAGCCGCCTCGTCACGGGAACTAGCCGCGACCCGCAGTGTTGCTGTATGTTTGCTTCGTGTCGCACGACACCGGCGCGGTCAAGTATTAGTTGTTTTTCGTGTATTTTTCGTTTCGTGTTTGTATGTGTGGTGTATTCGTTTTTAATAGTATATTTTAATTTTTCGCACTCATTGACTTTAATTTGAGAACCCCGCACCTAACTACAGTATAAGTAGGTAGGTACAATACATAATGTACCTACTCTATTTTTCTTGTGGTTTCACTAATATGGGAATTGTGGAAAATCCGTCCTTAGTCTCAATTTATATAAATAGAACTACGCCAAACAAATAACAACTTTTAGGTAGGTTAAATAACCTAAAGTTAAAACCGTTAAAACTTAAGGAGCTTGTTTTATATTGTACGTGTTGTTTTAACAACAAGACATGTGATACCATCATATTATTTGGTAACTAACAAAATTGATTGATTTGTGAGTCATGTCCTAATGGAAAACAAATAATAATCTGAGCGAGTAGGATTTGTTCGCTTATCCCAAGAGGTCTAGTTTGCGTGATAAAATGTAGGTATATCCTCATATCATGCGTCACTTATTTTCTGAATTATGATGTGACTGTTCAATTTCGATCCATCAGCTTTCGCACTTCACATCAATATTATATATCTAATCTACCTATCCTTTGTAACACTCGAAAAGGAAAAAAATCCAAGAAAAGAAAATCAAGTGAGTTCCAGGTTCATTCAATGGAGAATAAATCTTCATTATTGTCCGACCCTTATTAAATTTAAACCGTAGTGGAACTGGAGATGTGTCTACAAATTGATTTCAGGCGCACCTTTTCACTGGGACGGAAAAAGGTCCCTAATATTAATGTTTTAAAGCGTATTCACAATAAAATCATCGACTTGCTACTAAGGTGACGGGCTACAAACTTGCGTGTTGCGTGTACAATCTATATTAAGTATTCAATACCTGTAACAAAAAAAAAAAAATGTATAACCTACACAGGTGGTATATTAGCGCGATTTTACTTAATCAGTACCTACACGAACTAAAAAGCGGTGGTAGCCTAGTGGTTAGGACATGCGACTTTCAATCCGGAGGTCGCGGGTTCGAACCCGGCCCGTACCAATGAGTTTTTCGGAACTTATGTACGGAATGTCATTTGATATTTACCATTCGCTTTTCGGTGAAGGAAAACATCGTGAGGAAACCACCTAAGCCCAATAAGGCCTAGTTTCCCCTCTGGGTTGGAAGGTCAGATGGCAGTCGCTTGCGTAAAAACTAGTGCCTACGCCACATCTTGGGATTTAGGTAGCCGACCCCGATTGAGAATTCATTCTCTACAATATGGGACAAAGGCTAGGAGGATGATGATGAGTACCTACACGAACTGATTTGATTCGACCTAAACAGGCTAACATGGATTGCAATTTTTTGTTGTAGTTTGCTCTGTGATCTTAATATTTTTTTGGCATTGTTTTGTTCTAAATTAAGCTGTTTACAGTACGTACATATAAAAAGCACATTTTAAAAATAAATCTAATCTAGAGTCCACCGGCCGTGGAGCAGAGCCCAAGCTAGGTAGTTAGAGCGTAGAGAGAAGAACCTTCTGATGATGCGCGCCTTTTTCATAAGTAAGTACCGTCTTTTTGTAACCCTTGTCCTGGCCATCTCACGAGAGTCTGGTGGTGGTTTATATTATAAGATCATTTACTAAAACGACTACCGGGACAATGACCATTGAATCCACATCCTTACTAAGTCTACATCCTTACTAGGATACTTACTAGGAGTCATGGCTAGTTGGTCACTAAATGGTCACTAACCGGCTACAGAAAATTCCAAATGTCAGAGCCCTGGTGGACAGACAGACGGACGTGGGCAGACAAATTTATGCTTGTGGTACCTTATTTGATAATGATAACTTTAGATAACGAGATTTCTCTCTGTCTCTTTAAAATTCGAAGATGAATTAGAAATAACCCTTCCTTTTGGCTTTGCCGTAGTCGGGTAAATAAACCTCTCATTTTGTTAGCAACATAGTTCCTTTATTAAATGAAATTGAATCTTGAAAAATGGCATATTTTAATTTATAATATACTGGGTTCTTTCAAATATTAAATGTATTTTTGGTACACCTGTGCCTTTCAAATTACTCTGAGCAATTTTTGTTTTATGAAAAGTTTATAAGCATTGTGATTGTGAACGTTAAAATTAAGAGGTTTTCATCAAGTAAAAGGTTGGTACTTTGCTATAGAAACGTCCGGCACCGAAAATAAGTCAAGGTCTTTAGGAAAATTCCATATTTTATGTACGTTTCGCCACGTGCCTTAACCTAATTTCATTATATTTGTATGCGACAACGAGGCAATGGATTAATGTAATTGTTCACATAGAAATAACATAATTTACCAGCAAAATGCTCTACTCGAAGAGAAAAATGTACTCAGGATAACTAAAAGAAAATATGTATACGTAAACGCATTAATCGAAAATACATTACAGTACAGAATGAAAATTAAAAATATTGATGTCGCTTGTTGTGTATAAGTTCATGGTTACACGCATATATGTCAGATGTTACGTAGCTGAGGTTAATTTTGCGAAAACCCGGAGAATTTTATGGCAATTTACGATTTTTAGGGGCACGAATGTTTGAAGTTGTACGGTTTTAATCAAATTCCCATTGGGCCGTGCGGCCGGCAGTGAGCCGTGTTGTGGCCCACTGGCTGTGACGACAACGACACACCGATGTTATCAGGTGTTGAAATGACAGGGATTGTTCGAGAACCAAAGTCGTAGAGGGTTCATTCGTATCACGTCTCGTCACACAAAGGTGTTTCGTACTTAACCCGTGTAAATATAGCACGATGACAAGACTAAAATAATACCTACAGCAGAATTTTCATGCGATACTTTACCAACTGAATTTGCTAATAATACGGATCAATCCATCAATGACTAAGTGCATTCCTAATAGCAGTGAGGGTTTCCAGATAATAATCATGTTGAGAAATCGTACAGAAGGTTTGTTGCATTCTGCCACAGTATAAAACACTACAGAATGTCTTCCTTTGATTTTGGAAAAAAGCGTCGCAGTGTAATAATAAAGCCGTAGGTATTAATCCCTTTTGAAGAAGTTTAGTATCACATACTGCATATTGGACATGTATTTAACTAAGGCAGCTAAAAAAATATTAGAAGTCTTACCTAGTAGGCTAGCAACACCTACCCACCATCCTACCTACAAATATAATAACTTTGCAGCGAAATTAATCACGTTAACATGTGTTATTTTAGCTGTCCTGTTATTATTTTAGATGTCAAGTAAAATCAGTCAGCTCATCATAATATTAAATACCCGGAAAATAATAGGTAACCCCATATTATGATTGTCATTAAAGGTTCGACAACACCGATGCTTAAAAAAACGGCGATGGTGCGTTAACACAGTAAAATGTATGAAAATGACTTCCAAATACAGTTAGCTCATGTGTCATGTATGGTGACATTTATTAATAGAACAACTGAAGCAGATTCAGATTACGAACAGCAACAATGAGAGCCAGTGATGGACAATGTGGTCCTCACAAACTAAACAGCTTATGTATTATTGGAATGTAATCAAACGTAGAGCATTTCATGTTTCAGTCCAAAGTAGAACCCAGAACACGTTCCATTGTAAAATATAAAACAAAACAAACTCCACGCAACGTGCCCGACATTTTATTTTGCATTTTTGTTTCAAACCAAATGGAGCCGAAGTTGTCCGAAGTATGCCGAAATTAGAGTCGCGAAATTCTGCGCGGACAAATTCCGCCCAAGTTTCATAGCTTTATGATCGTCAATTTTAATCACTTTCAAAGTTTAACGGGTGGCGAATTTTATGATATTGTTTGCAGGAGAACTTATAAAATATTTGTTGTAATTCAATTATACTTTACTTTATGTAGGACTTGATTTTACTATTAAATGTTAGCTCCAACTCCACTGAAGTGAGGTACTTATGCGATTCCATGAAGAGCCAACACAGCTTTAAGTTACATACGCAGATGTGACGTGACATTGTGTCGACGTAATGTGGACACGTCGTGCAACATTTCTTAGTGTGGGAGTGACTTAGCCACCAATAAGCTTTTGGAGTGTAGGTATTGATATTATCACAGAAGGAACGCTTTATTATCTGTTGTATTCTATTTTATTCTGTTGTATTCTATCAACTGAATTATTCTTCTCGCAGATTTGTAACAGAGAATCTTTAAATACAACAGAGTGTCACATGAATGTCATGTCATGTTTGTTGGCCGTTGAATAGAATGCTGTTGTATTTGCTAATGCAGGTTATGGTAACTTGCGTGGCTTATTTTATATTACTAAGTATGTACTCTTTTATAGTAAAAATATATTTTTTTATCACTGAAACTACTTATAGTTGAACACTACAATATGAGAAAGAGCGATCTTCCTGAATATTTTAAATATTTCTTGTATAGTGTAGGTATAGGCACACTAATCGCCTATAACACAAGAATAAATGAAGTCGCAGTGACCTATAATGGGTATAGGTGATTACAGTTGTAACGATAATGATATATTTAGAATTCCATATTTCAGAGCTCTACTCTAAAAAACGTATACACGATGATTTTTAATCGGTGATCAGGTACCAACTTTTCTAACTCAGTAATTGATGGCGGTCACGTTGAAGTCGTAATTACATGAAAACAAACTTTTATTTTTCTATGATAATTTTTATTTTGAAACCATTTTTGTCTTAAATTCCTTGTCACCGAAGTAATCTGTATCGGTGTGCTTACAACCTCTTTAATAATTTAATGGGAATGACAATTTATGAGTAATAACTTGTCATTGTCATTGTCATTACATAAACAAAGTCGTAGAAAATTTCATAAAATTTCTCGCCAAAGCGATGACACTTGACGTAGGTATCGTACTTCAATCATTTATGTAGGATGACCATGTATCTAGTGGTTATTAGTTTTAATTATGTTTTAACTTTTAATTAATTTAACAGTGAGGCAATTGCGCGAGACCTCGCGTATTAAGTTTAATTTTAGCTAAATATTAATATTTTTCTACTCCTGATCACCGATTAAAAATTATCGTGTGAAATCAAACTCAAAATGGGTAGCCTATTACGAGTTGTATTGGTTATAAATAAACACGTACAATGCCTACATGCGCTAAGTATTGAAGCTGTCAGCGCCACCGGCTCTCATAACTCAGCGCTTTGTACCCGCATTACCAATGTGGGGTGCGGTGAATCCGGGCCGCGAACCTAGCGCGAGCCGTGGCCATGGGACGTACAACGTCGTCCAATACGTTGCGTTAGTTGTGATACGGATCATGACCCTCCTGAAGACTTACACGTTTTAGTAGGTACCTATCTGATAATGTTTAATACAGGTACTTAGATTTTTTCAAGCTAAAAATAGGAGCTATCTAGTGTGAGGCTGTTTTGAAAATATTTGGAAAAATCAGAAGGAAGCGTTATCTTAGATAGGAATAAATAGTACTTCTATATAATTTTACTCGTTGTTACCGGTCGGTACCGGATTGATATCTGGCACTGCGTGCCCTAATTATTGTTTCGGTGCTACTTTTAGTATATACGCATGTATATGCACGTATGTGTGGGTATGTTATGTGCACGCATGTATACCTTGGTCGCACTCGCAAAATATTACTATGTGGTTCAGAATGAGAAAAGGGACGAGCTGAAAACCAACGCTGTTCAGACGTCTGGTTTTCGCAGCACATGCTGAGTCCGCTCCTTTTGTCACACGGAATAATTTTGGTGGACAATGTACTTATAATCTGTTCTGTTTTTTTTCCGTCTACCTATTTTATTTTCGTGTGGCATAAAATGTTTATTTCTTATTATTGATGCAAACATACGTGACGTAAAACATAACAAGGTCAACAAGCCACAGCTACGGCTAAGTCTACTCGCGTACAGCAAGAGATATTGGTACGTAACCCACGGGTCTTTACAGCGCGGGATATTGCGGCCGATGCACAATACTCGTTGTTACGGCCAAATCAGACGTGAACGCCCAGGGAGGTAGTAAATTTTTAGATATGAATGTTTTATGGTACATGCACATTGTGGAACAATAAATAGATTATGAAGAGAAAACTCTTTGTTCGTTGACACTCAGGTACTTACTATAAGGTGATGTTAGTGTCAATTGCGAATGTTTCAGAAAATTCACTGTCTCTTATGCCACAGAATACACTACTTATGCATAGATAATAATTATGAAAATGTATCACATCCTTTTCATCGAAAATCAAAAACAGCCAAACTAAGTAGGCACCTATTATCCAAAAGTGTAAATAGTTATATTTTATCAAAATACTAGTAAATAATAAAAATCAAACCCGCAGTGAATTACAGCTTACATACCTGTTTATTGTTTATTAACGATAATGAAGTGCAAAGGTAGGAGAGCGGGCGACCCAACAAATTCATTAAACTCCTGTTACCGATCATGTGGGTGGCAACTTATGAATGAAATGAAATATGTACTAACAAATTTTTATATTACGCTTCTTTCATTTGAAAGAGAAAATATCTCCGCCCCCTCGTGCTCTAACAATTTTTAATATTTTAACATAATTGAAGAAAAAAGGCAGTTTAAAAAAGTGAAAACATCATCTTTTAAAATGATGAAATCAACACATAAAAAAAACACAGTCGAAACCAAGCAATTTGATTTGGCCTTACGCGACATAAACTAAAAATAAAACACAGAAGGTTCTCCCGTTTGATTTTCGCAAAAGCTACCTGTGAAGAGGATTTTATTATTTGTCTGTGTAAAATGCGACCCCGACCGCCCGCCTGACACGTGTGCTACCAGTGACTAAACGCGTGAACAAAAGTGGAAAGAGGCAGCCAAGCACCACAGTGCTCGCCAGTGCGTATGTCATTAGCGGTCTGCGTAATGTGCGCATCTTGTCTTCGACGGGTTTAATTATGAGTACCTACTTTATTTATACCGCAATGCTTCTTTATCATTTCCGTCAATCTATAATATCATTTTGCTTTCTTATTTTTAAGTCGCTTTAGGACCACCTAAACCTAATACCT
Source organism: Apotomis capreana (assembly GCA_947623375.1). Taxonomy (NCBI): domain Eukaryota; kingdom Metazoa; phylum Arthropoda; class Insecta; order Lepidoptera; family Tortricidae; genus Apotomis; species Apotomis capreana. Next base: position 18,946,160 of record OX392499.1, on the reverse strand, counting down.
TCTTTCGCGGCGACAGTATGATAAGATAACCATAGATTATACTGGCACCGCATCCCGCTGCGGAGTGTGAACTGCGGTTTTTTTTATTTGTACAATAGAATTTTGATTTGCATACAAAAGTGCATAGTGCATTTTCGTGCGGAAGATTTTCTATAGTCATCCGCACTTCGCAGCGATATGCGGTGCCATTGTGATAACCGCATTATGGGTAAAACAACAAATACCATTTCCAGGACGTATCTGGTACAACACACTTCATTGTTTAACTATGCAGTTTTTTTCATGCCGTGTCATGTGGCCTCAACAATCAACCAATGATGGCGACTTCTAGTGAAATACTTAGATAAAGCATTCGTGACTCTCAAACGTGTTGCATTGTAGCAGATGCTTTGAAATTTATCTCTGATTGACGTGACGAATATGACCACTACCCGCTGTGGATTAAATTGAGGTAGTCCAACTGACCTAATATAAGTCGCATACGTACATTTCAAACATACAACAAAATCAGGGTACATACTTAATCAAGTACTTACTGTAACTCGACTCACTTGTCACTTCATTAAAGTTTAATTCCGAGTCAATCGGTAAGGACGTCCTCAATTGGCCTTACACCACCAATCGCGATCTTTCTATGCCTACTCAAGTATAGACCACACTTTATTGAAGCAGTTGATATAACCTTATATTAAAGTAGTAAGAGTTATTATCGACCATTTGTGTTTCCCGGTTGCCTTGGCCGCAGTTTAAGCAACGATGGGGTGTAAAAGACCAGGATCTAAATAAGTAGGTTCCTCCCTTCACTCGCCCCTTAGTAAACGTTCCCCTCAGAGCAAGATTAAAAATTAAAAAGAAACGTAGATGCGGCACGGCAGTGTCTTTAAGTTATGTTATAGTGGTCTGGTTTTGGCTGGATGCCCAATTTGTGATACTAACTCCTAGCAACCCCGCAATTTCATTTACAGGGTTCAAAAAACCACAGTTGGATTAAATTTACAACCCATACTTGGAACAGCCTTAATGATTATTTGCAAGTGATAATATTTATTTTTAAGACTAGATATTTTTATTTTATATTTACATGTAAGATAAAAACATTAACGATAATAAACACTTTAGTTTTCAATAATAATAAAATAATGAAAGTAAAACCCATACTTAGAAAAGTCATTTTTTATATTGGCACATCAACATATGACGTCTCGTATATGCGTGAATATTCAGTGTTCTTACGAGATGATGGTTTGTCTTGGTTTTATATTTTGAAAATTGATGATGATGAAAAATTACTTTTTATGAGTCCGAATACTTTTTAATGGCCAGTCCCGGGGCTTAGTCTAGTTTGATCGCAGTTTTAGCGACTTGCTCTTCCGTCGTGACAATAATCACGACGCAAAAACGACGTTGTAACCGCGCGGTTAAAACGCTCAGAGATTCGCCCATCTACGACGTTCATGATCAAACGGTTAGCGGTTAATAGAATCGGAAAACCATCACCGATGCGCCTCGGCAGATTAAAGGTTGCGCTAACAAAGTTCGATCAATTTCTGTAATTTGTTGCTCGTGCTGGCATTTTGCTCTTTTACTAGGTAATAAAAAGGTGTACCTACACAGTGGAATCTGGTTTTGCAAATATAGTAGCTAACTTGGGAATTACAATAAAAAATTTTTAACAAAAAAAAATAACCGACTTCAGTAAAACTAAAAAACCAAAAATAACCCGTACAAGTACAGATTACATTTGACTCACCCTTCGAAGTCGATCCCAAACCACTTAGTTCTTATATTTATAGTTATATTATAGTTTACGTGAGGTTTGGCACCGACTTCGAAGGGTGAGTCAAATGTAATCTGTACTTGTACGGGTTATTTTTGGTTTTTTAGTTTTACCGAAGTCGGTTCTTTTTTTTTGTTAAAAATTTTTTTTTTTTTTTGCTTTTTAGTGATTCATATAAAAGTTTTAGTGGCCAAATCCTATTTACTGAATGTAAATTCTTGACTTTATCAATAAATTACCGAAAGCGCCGTACATGTCCCTATAACATTTGAAGAGTTCCCTCGATTTCTCCAAGATTCCATCATCAGATCCCGACTTAGTGCCAACGGGACCAACTAGGAGTTATACCCTTTCGATTAAAAAAAAAAATTGAAAATCGGTTCACGGTTCTCGGAGATATCGAGTAACATACACACAAAAAAAAAAAAAAAAATTAGTTCGAATAGAGAACCTCCTCCTTTTTTTGAAGTCGGACCTTTTTTTAGACGCCACTCAAGAACTCGTCTAGTCCAGCGGCTATCGGTTCTTCTGCAAATCATCATGTATGTGATTATACCATATTTGTGTCGTCGCCCGATACGCCATACCACGAAATTTCTAGGCAAACTGCAAAGTATTGGTATTCGGCTTGCAATTCTGACAGCCTGACGACGAAACTCCACTACGCGGGGCTTCTATTTCTGCTCTAAGGAACGCAAGTTAACCGTCAAACGTTACCAAGCCAAACTGGAATTAGTTTAAGGTTTTGTTGGAGTTTACTCCTTAAGAATCGATTTTCATATATAAGCCCGGGGTATGAAAAATATGGGGTGTAAAATCGAACGTATCTGCCGTGCTAATTTAAAAAGTCGTATCTCAGTATACGATCGGGGTAAAAATACGACTTCGTAATTTAGCAGGTTATGCGTTAAGCGTTATAGACTAAGATCCCGATATAAAATAACCTTCACCGAGATGTTTATTTGATGAAGTGTATTTTATATTTAATTTAATATGTCAATAATTATATTGCATATGGGTTGCCTAACAAATTTTAGTCCAGGGTATGTTTAATTAATAATAAAAAAAAATGGTTTTAAACATTTCACCGGTTTGATTAATATTAGATAAATTCTATACCAATCGAAAGTATGAAGCCCATAGAATATGCAAACGTTAGGTTGCCTATTCTTTTCCCGTCACAACTATTGGGTAGCCAGGTATAAACAGGTAAATCTATACCTACTAGCATTTTGCAAAGGTCTGATTGTTGAATTGAAATTAAATAAAATTAAAGATTATTTAATTATGAATTTATCTAATAATCAAATCGGTGAAATGTAAAAAAAAATTTTTTAATTTTAAACTAAACATAACCCGGACTAAAATTTGTTATGCAACCCATATCCAATATATTTATTGTCATTTTAAACTAAATATAAAATACATTTCATCAAATAAACATCTCTGTAAAGGTCATTTTATATCGGGAGCTTAGTCTATAACGCTTAACGCATGACCTGCTAAATTAAGAAGTCGTATTTTTACCCCGATCGTATACTGAGATACGACTTTTTAAATTAGCACTGCAAATACGTTCCAAAAATATAAGTATTGCGAGGATTGACGTTTGGTTGTCAAAGGCGACGGTTGAAAATTTTATCAAATTTTATTTTATTTATAAGTTAATTCAGTTTTATAGTCCTTTTCGCTGTTTTTGCGATGAGTGAGTCAAGTCGAGGTGTCGTGAGTGATACGTCACTTTTAGAATGTGGGCAGCGGGCAGCTCCGTCGTGGCTATCTGAAGTGGAGTTTGATAGTAAGGCAGGGCCGAGTCAATCGGATATTGTATCGGACGCTGAGTCCATGTCGGATGTGCGGCATATAGCGGTAAAGCGTGCTTGTGGTCTGAGCGAAGCGACGAAAGCTGTGGTTGTAGTGATAGTTTTATCACAATAGGCAGGAAACCTAAACGCTTGCGGGATTTAGCAACCGCCAAAACGCAGCTGGAGCCGTACGGTGTGCCTGTGCCTGACAAGCTATTTGAAGTTTATATAGTGTCAAAAGAAGATTTACCGAAACAGATTGGTTTGGCAAAGTTGCTGCAATTTAAGGGTATAAAAGGAATTTTATCCGTCAAGTTTATGGGTCTACGTAAAGTTCGCATACAGTTTAACTCTAAGGATGATGCGGAGAAGCTTCTGGCTTCTCAGGAGTTTAACAATGAGACGAGACGTTCTTATTGGTCTAATATCGCATGCTGCACTTATGGAATTATAAGGCAGGTTGAGTTGGAGGTTGAGGAAGACGAATTTTTAAAGAATATTGAAGGGTCTGAAGACATTTTGTCAATATGTAGACTAAACCGTTTGGATCATGATGGGCGTTGGGTTAAGGCTGATGCTATTCGTCTGTGTTTTAAGGGAACTTCTTTACCGCCATATGTTTATGCCTACGGTTGCTGATTTAAGGTAAATCAGTACACTTTCCCGGTTACCCAATGTTCAATATGTTGGAAGTTCGGTCATCTGAGCAGGTTTTGTCCTACTACTAAAGTTACTTGTCCGAAATGCGACGGGGAGCATGCCAATTGCGAAACGACTATTTTTAGATGCATTAATTGTAAAGGCAGCCATATGGCCTTAGATAAGTCGTGCCCGGTTTTTGTAAAGGAGTAAGAAATTCGCAGGATTATGTCTGCTGAGGGATGTATATATAAACGGGTTTTTTGGTTGTATATGCAAAATAAGGAAAAAAAGGATACGGATGTTTGTAGTCAGGATGCGCCATCTGTTTTTGAGAATGACTTAAGTTTTGGAAAGTCATATAGAGATGCTGTTTTGTCGAAGCCGTTACAATCTAAAGAGTCTGAAGATTCTGTCTGTCAGGCTGAGGGCCAGCGATCAGTAAGTCAGTACAGATTAGAGAGCGAGCCACAACAAGAGGTTCGTAAGCCGCGGAATTCAAAAAGAGTAACAGATGTGAAGAGGTCCGAGTGTCTATTGGTCACTATTGAGCGGGCTGATATGGAAGATAAAAGACAAAGTAAGGACAAGAAGAAGAGACGTATTACTTTTGAAAGGCTGGTTGAGAAGACGAAGGATATTTTGTTTTCTACCGAAAGTTGGGAGGAGAAGTTCAATACGCTGTTTGGAGTTGTTGTTAAGGAGATTTTGGATTTTTTTAAGGAAGGTGATTTTGTACGTTTGTTTTTGTCTAATGTAAATGGCTAGGTCTAATACCAGATCTTTCTTGAATGTAATGTTCAATTCAATATTGGCGGAACCCTTATCGGAATCGGCTAAATTTGTATACAGTTGTTTTTATGTAAATAGTGTATACAAATTTAGTTGTTTTCGTGTACATGTTATTTTTAAGTTTATACGGTTTATGTTTTTATTTATCTATGTCTTTTAGATGAATGATGTTGTGTATTAGGCCTGCTGGAGCTGGCATGTTCATAAAAATGATCAAAGCTCCTTAATTAATAGATAAAAAAAAAAAAGTATTGCGATACTACGGTAGAAAGGTCGTTTCTTTGTATGGATTTCATAGTAAGATACGGTTTTTTTCCGTAGCACTGCAGACTCTAGTAACTAAACTAGCCGCTCGAGGGCGCTTTACATCACGCTTCCTTATTTAGTTACTACTCATGATCTCTCCAATTTGTTAAAAATCAATCGGAAGTAAATTTTCCTTGTAAAATATTGTAATTTTGCTGTATATTATACTCGTATATTAATATTATGTAAATGCCTACCTTCTCGTTCTTGTTTGCAGCACCCAACAGGGTACATAATGTGATACTTAAACTATTTACTAATCATTATGAGCAATAAACGTATTGAGTATTGAGTATATATTTTATAATCGTTCTTAAGGCCAGGCGCGCACCACGATTTTAGTCGCGCGATAATTTTGTCGCATAAATGCAAGATATGGGTTTATATGAGAGTGCGCGCACCACGATTTTCATAAACCCAGAAGTACGCTTATTTCTGCGACAAAATTATCGCGCGACTAAAAAAAAATCGTGGTGCGCGCCTGGCCTGAAGAGTAAACTCCAGTCGTGCGTCGGAGCTGACACACACACTTTTTTTTTTTTACAGAATCAATAAATAGCAGTAATATACGATATGCCTAAGAATTTCATGATCTGGCGAATCATACAATCGGGCAACGGCACTGAACAGTAATTTTTATACCCATCATACTTTTATAGATTAGCATCATTTTGATTCAATGTGTCAGTGGAAAATGATTAATGGCCGTAAAATTAAACAAACGGTATACGAGGTGCGCCAACAATCCATTGATTAAGTTTACAATAGAGGTATTGATCCCGACCCTGCTCAACCGTAACTCTAACCGAACTTTACTTCCACCAATTTAATTCTGGAATAATTAAGGTATAAATAATCAAACTTATTGTAGTTTTTATCTCCGTGATCCTGTAATTTTCAGTGAGTTGATATGAGTCCGCTCTTTCACTAAATAATCACAATCAATCTAAACTTTTTGCTTAAATATTTGGGTCATAATGAGATTTAGATACGAATCTTTCCTGTAGACATAAGCGAAATGAAGAATTCCAGAGTCTGATTTTCTAATAAAACTCGTATGAGAATAATAAGTACATTACATCAGAGGCCGGGAAAACGAGGATTTCCGGCCAAGTAGATATATACGGCCGAGCAAGCGTGCGAGCGAGGCCGGATAGTGATAAGAGGCCGGGAATCCGTTTTCACGACGAGGCATGTACGAGTATAGTGCTTTTCTCAAACATACAATGAAATAAAAAAATATACTTCAAAGAACAACATTTTATTAATTGACAAATAGGACATTTTAGTCTAACAACCAACCTTTAAAAACAAAACCTGCTTTTTGTCAAACCAGCCAAAAAAAGGCCTGAAAAGCAGTATGAAATCCCTTTACAGTCCTCTCGAGTTGTTGCGCCCAAAAAGCGATACTTCCGAGCCTATTATAAGGAACGTAAAGACAATATTTCATTGCATGTTTGAGAAAAGTATGTTCCTTCTTTTATACTCAATATAACATAGATTCATATAAGCTCTTAACTTTTGACAACCGGAGGGACGACTTTTGTTTTTTGAGCTGACTATGACCCATTTGACACCTAAATTTCGACCGAGATTTTTCTGTTCATCTTCACCAAATTCAGTCATTAATTAGTATATATAAATATAACATAATCCAATATCATTCGATAAATCGGCAGGTGCTGTGCTGGTTTGAACAATAAAGATGAAGTGCGGAGTAATACAGACTATAGACGTCTGTCACGCCTGAAACGTTGAAGTTCCTAATTAAATAAATTACATTCAAACGTGAATAAATCTCCTTTTCAATAGACTCCAAAGAAGTGTCTGTATGTCGACATGGGACATGTTGTTTTTTTAATGCCAGAAATCCGTCCGAACCGATAACATATTTTATTAAAAGCTTTAACCTCTCGATTGCTTCGATATGTGTTCAAGAACTAACTTACATTTACGACAAATAGTGATAGATAGTAACGTATTTCTAAACATACAACTGAAAGGAAATGTTGTCTGGAAGCGGGTGTGTAAAGTTTAACTAACCATTGTGTACGGGACAATGCTACGAGATACGAAAGCAGTGGAATTAATACACTCCTAACCTCGAAAATGGATGAATTCCATTGAAATGCCATCGTACTTAAGCTCTTTTGTTTTAGACGAGATTTGAAATTAATAGAATGCCGGTTTACTCATTCCTGGAATCTGTTTTGGTGTTCACACGGGACGAATGTTTCTTGACTTATAAAATGTATGTATAAGTAGGTAGGTACAATACATAATGTACCTACTCTATTTTTCTTGTGGTTTCACTAATATGGGAATTGTGGAAAATCCGTCCTTAGTCTCAATTTATATAAATAGAACTACGCCAAACAAATAACAACTTTTAGGTAGGTTAAATAACCTAAAGTTAAAACCGTTAAAACTTAAGGAGCTTGTTTTATATTGTACGTGTTGTTTTAACAACAAGACATGTGATACCATCATATTATTTGGTAACTAACAAAATTGATTGATTTGTGAGTCATGTCCTAATGGAAAACAAATAATAATCTGAGCGAGTAGGATTTGTTCGCTTATCCCAAGAGGTCTAGTTTGCGTGATAAAATGTAGGTATATCCTCATATCATGCGTCACTTATTTTCTGAATTATGATGTGACTGTTCAATTTCGATCCATCAGCTTTCGCACTTCACATCAATATTATATATCTAATCTACCTATCCTTTGTAACACTCGAAAAGGAAAAAAATCCAAGAAAAGAAAATCAAGTGAGTTCCAGGTTCATTCAATGGAGAATAAATCTTCATTATTGTCCGACCCTTATTAAATTTAAACCGTAGTGGAACTGGAGATGTGTCTACAAATTGATTTCAGGCGCACCTTTTCACTGGGACGGAAAAAGGTCCCTAATATTAATGTTTTAAAGCGTATTCACAATAAAATCATCGACTTGCTACTAAGGTGACGGGCTACAAACTTGCGTGTTGCGTGTACAATCTATATTAAGTATTCAATACCTATAACAAAAAAAAAAATGTCTAACCTACACAGGTGGTATATTAGCGCGATTTTACTTAATCAGTACCTACACGAACTAAAAAGCGGTGGTAGCCTAGTGGTTAGGACATGCGACTTTCAATCCGGAGGTCGCGGGTTCGAACCCGGCCCGTACCAATGAGTTTTTCGGAACTTATGTACGGAATGTCATTTGATATTTACCATGCGCTTTTCGGTGAAGGAAAACATCGTGAGGAAACCACCTAAGCCCAATAAGGCCTAGTTTCCCCTCTGGGTTGGAAGGTCAGATGGCAGTCGCTTGCGTAAAAACTAGTGCCTACGCCACATCTTGGGATTTAGGTAGCCGACCCCGATTGAGAATTCATTCTCTACAATATGGGACAAAGGCTAGGAGGATGATGATGAGTACCTACACGAACTGATTTGATTCGACCTAAACAGGCTAACATGGATTGCAATTTTTTGTTGTAGTTTGCTCTGTGATCTTAATATTTTTTTGGCATTGTTTTGTTCTAAATTAAGCTGTTTACAGTACGTACATATAAAAAGCACATTTTAAAAATAAATCTAATCTAGAGTCCACCGGCCGTGGAGCAGAGCCCAAGCTAGGTAGTTAGAGCGTAGAGAGAAGAACCTTCTGATGATGCGCGCCTTTTTCATAAGTAAGTACCGTCTTTTTGTAACCCTTGTCCTGGCCATCTCACGAGAGTCTGGTGGTGGTTTATATTATAAGATCATTTACTAAAACGACTACCGGGACAATGACCATTGAATCCACATCCTTACTAAGTCTACATCCTTACTAGGGCTAAGTCATGGCTAGTTGGTCACTAAATGGTCACTAACCGGCTACAGAAAATTCCAAATGTCAGAGCCCTGGTGGACAGACAGACGGACGTGGGCAGACAAATTTATGCTTGTGGTACCTTATTTGATAATGATAACTTTAGATAACGAGATTTCTCTCTGTCTCTTTAAAATTCGAAGATGAATTAGAAATAACCCTTCCTTTTGGCTTTGCCGTAGTCGGGTAAATAAACCTCTCATTTTGTTAGCAACATAGTTTCTTTATTAAATGAAATTGAATCTTGAAAAATGGCATATTTTAATTTATAATACTGGGTTCTTTCAAATATTAAATGTATTTTTGGTACACCTGTGCCTTTCAAATTACTCTGAGCAATTTTTGTTTTATGAAAAGTTTATAAGCATTGTGATTGTGAACGTTAAAATTAAGAGGTTTTCATCAAGTAAAAGGTTGGTACTTTGCTATAGAAACGTCCGGCACCGAAAATAAGTCAAGGTCTTTAGGAAAATTCCATATTTTATGTACGTTTCGCCACGTGCCTTAACCTAATTTCATTATATTTGTATGCGACAACGAGGCAATGGATTAATGTAATTGTTCACATAGAAATAACATAATTTACCAGCAAAATGCTCTACTCGAAGAGAAAAATGTACTCAGGATAACTAAAAGAAAATATGTATACGTAAACGCATTAATCGAAAATACATTACAGTACAGAATGAAAATTAAAAATATTGATGTCGCTTGTTGTGTATAAGTTCATGGTTACACGCATATATGTCAGATGTTACGTAGCTGCGGTTAATTTTGCGAAAACCCGGAGAATTTTATGGCAATTTACGATTTTTAGGGGCACGAATGTTTGAAGTTGTACGGTTTTAATCAAATTTCCATTGGGCCGTGCGGCCGGCAGTGAGCCGTGTTGTGGCCCACTGGCTGTGACGACAACGACACACCGATGTTATCAGGTGTTGAAATGACAGGGATTGTTCGAGAACCAAAGTCGTAGAGGGTTCATTCGTATCACGTCTCGTCACACAAAGGTGTTTCGTACTTAACCCGTGTAAATATAGCACGATGACAAGACTAAAATAATACCTACAGCAGAATTTTCATGCGATACTTTACCAACTGAATTTGCTAATAATACGGATCAATCCATCAATGACTAAGTGCATTCCTAATAGCAGTGAGGGTTTCCAGATAATAATCATGTTGAGAAATCGTACAGAAGGTTTGTTGCATTCTGCCACAGTATAAAACACTACAGAATGTCTTCCTTTGATTTTGGCAAAAAGCGTCGCAGTGTAATAATAAAGCCGTAGGTATTAATCCCTTTTGAAGAAGTTTAGTATCACATACTGCATATTGGACATGTATTTAACTAAGGCAGCTAAAAAAATATTAGAAGTCTTACCTAGTAGGCTAGCAACACCTACCCACCATCCTACCTACAAATATAATAACTTTGCAGCGAAATTAATCACGTTAACATGTGTTATTTTAGCTGTCCTGTTATTATTTTAGATGTCAAGTAAAATCAGTCAGCTCATCATAATATTAAATACCCGGAAAATAATAGGTAACCCCATATTATGATTGTCATTAAAGGTTCGACTACACCGATGCTTAAAAAAACGGCGATGGTGCGTTAACACAGTAAAATGTATGAAAATGACTTCCAAATACAGTTAGCTCATGTGTCATGTATGGTGACATTTATTAATAGAACAACTGAAGCAGATTCAGATTACGAACAGCAACAATGAGAGCCAGTGATGGACAATGTGGTCCTCACAAACTAAACAGCTTATGTATTATTGGAATGTAATCAAACGTAGAGCATTTCATGTTTCAGTCCAAAGTAGAACCCAGAACACGTTCCATTGTAAAATATAAAACAAAACAAACTTCACGCAACGTGCCCGACATTTTATTTTGCATTTTTGTTTCAAACCAAATGGAGCCGAAGTTGTCCGAAGTATGCCGAAATTAGAGTCGCGAAATTCTGCGCGGACAAATTCCGCCCAAGTTTCATAGCTTTATGATCGTCAATTTTAATCACTTTCAAAGTTTAACGGGTGGCGAATTTTATGATATTGTTTGCAGGAGAACTTATAAAATATTTGTTGTAATTCAATTATACTTTACTTTATGTAGGACTTGATTTTACTATTAAATGTTAGCTCCAACTCCACTGAAGTGAGGTACTTATGCGATTCCATGAAGAGCCAACACAGCTTTAAGTTACATACGCAGATGTGACGTGACATTGTGTCGACGTAATGTGGACACGTCGTGCAACATTTCTTAGTGTGGGAGTGACTTAGCCACCAATAAGCTTTTGGAGTGTAGGTATTGATATTATCACAGAAGGAACGCTTTATTATCTGTTGTATTCTATTTTATTCTGTTGTATTCTATCAACTGAATTATTCTTCTCGCAGATTTGTAACAGAGAATCTTTAAATACAACAGAGTGTCACATGAATGTCATGTCATGTTTGTTGGCCGTTGAATAGAATGCTGTTGTATTTGCTAATGCAGGTTATGGTAACTTGCGTGGCTTATTTTATATTACTAAGTATGTACTCTTTTATAGTAAAAATATATTTTTTTATCACTGAAACTACTTATAGTTGAACACTACAATATGAGAAAGAGCGATCTTCCTGAATATTTTAAATATTTCTTGTATAGTGTAGGTATAGGCATACTAATCGCCTATAACACAAGAATAAATGAAGTCGCAGTGACCTATAATGGGTATAGGTGATTACAGTTGTAACGATAATGATATATTTAGAATTCCATATTTCAGAGCTCTACTCTAAAAAACGTATACACGATGATTTTTAATCGGTGATCAGGTACCAACTTTTCTAACTCAGTAATTGATGGCGGTCACGTTGAAGTCGTAATTACATGAAAACAAACTTTTATTTTTCTATGATAATTTTTATTTTGAAACCATTTTTGTCTTAAATTCCTTGTCACCGAAGTAATCTGTATCGGTGTGCTTACAACCTCTTTAATAATTTAATGGGAATGACAATTTATGAGTAATAACTTGTCATTGTCATTGTCATTACATAAACAAAGTCGTAGAAAATTTCATAAAATTTCTCGCCAAAGCGATGACACTTGACGTAGGTATCGTACTTCAATCATTTATGTAGGATGACCATGTATCTAGTGGTTATTAGTTTTAATTATGTTTTAACTTTTAATTAATTTAACAGTGAGGCAATTGCGCGAGACCTCGCGTATTAAGTTTAATTTTAGCTAAATATTAATATTTTTCTACTCCTGATCACCGATTAAAAATTATCGTGTGAAATCAAACTCAAAATGGGTAGCCTATTACGAGTTGTATTGGTTATAAATAAACACGTACAATGCCTACATGCGCTAAGTATTGAAGCTGTCAGCGCCACCGGCTCTCATAACTCAGCGCTTTGTACCCGCATTACCAATGTGGGGTGCGGTGAATCCGGGCCGCGAACCTAGCGCGAGCCGTGGCCATGGGACGTACAACGTCGTCCAATACGTTGCGTTAGTTGTGATACGGATCATGACCCTCCTGAAGACTTACACGTTTTAGTAGGTACCTATCTGATAATGTTTAATACAGGTACTTAGATTTTTTCAAGCTAAAAATAGGAGCTATCTAGTGTGAGGCTGTTTTGAAAATATTTGGAAAAATCAGAAGGAAGCGTTATCTTAGATAGGAATAAATAGTACTTCTATATAATTTTACTCGTTGTTACCGGTCGGTACCGGATTGATATCTGGCACTGCGTGCCCTAATTATTGTTTCGGTGCTACTTTTAGTATATACGCATGTATATGCACGTATGTGTGGGTATGTTATGTGCACGCATGTATACCTTGGTCGCACTCGCAAAATATTACTATGTGGTTCAGAATGAGAAAAGGGACGAGCTGAAAACCAACGCTGTTCAGACGTCTGGTTTTCGCAGCACATGCTGAGTCCGCTCCTTTTGTCACACGGAATAATTTTGGTGGACAATGTACTTATAATCTGTTCTGTTTTTTTTCCGTCTACCTATTTTATTTTCGTGTGGCATAAAATGTTTATTTCTTATTATTGATGCAAACATACGTGACGTAAAACATAACAAGGTCAACAAGCCACAGCTACGGCTAAGTCTACTCGCGTACAGCAAGAGATATTGGTACGTAACCCACGGGTCTTTACAGCGCGGGATATTGCGGCCGATGCACAATACTCGTTGTTACGGCCAAATCAGACGTGAACGCCCAGGGAGGTAGTAAATTTTTAGATATGAATGTTTTATGGTACATGCACATTGTGGAACAATAAATAGATTATGAAGAGAAAACTCTTTGTTCGTTGACACTCAGGTACTTACTATAAGGTGATGTTAGTGTCAATTGCGAATGTTTCAGAAAATTCACTGTCTCTTATGCCACAGAATACACTACTTATGCATAGATAATAATTATGAAAATGTATCACATCCTTTTCATCGAAAATCAAAAACAGCCAAACTAAGTAGGTACCTATTATCCAAAAGTGTAAATAGTTATATTTTATCAAAATACTAGTAAATAATAAAAATCAAACCCGCAGTGAATTACAGCTTACATACCTGTTTATTGTTTATTAACGATAATGAATAATGAAGTGCAAAGGTAGGAGAGTGGGCGACTCAACAAATTCATTAAACTCCTGTTACCGATCATGTGGGTGGCAACTTATGAATGAAATGAAATATGTACTAACAAATTTTTATATTACGCTTCTTTCATTTGAAAGAGAAAATATCTCCGCCCCCTCGTGCTCTAACAATTTTTAATATTTTAACATAATTGAAGAAAAAAGGCAGTTTAAAAAAGTGAAAACATCATCTTTTAAAATGATGAAATCAACACATAAAAAAAACACAGTCGAAACCAAGCAATTTGATTTGGCCTTACGCGACATAAACTAAAAATAAAACACAGAAGGTTCTCCCGTTTGATTTTCGCAAAAGCTACCTGTGAAGAGGATTTTATTATTTGTCTGTGTAAAATGCGACCCCGACCGCCCGCCTGACACGTGTGCTACCAGTGACTAAACGCGTGAACAAAAGTGGAAAGAGGCAGCCAAGCACCACAGTGCTCGCCAGTGCGTATGTCATTAGCGGTCTGCGTAATGTGCGCATCTTGTCTTCGACGGGTTTAATTATGAGTACCTACTTTATTTATACCGCAATGCTTCTTTATCATTTCCGTCAATCTATAATATCATTTTGCTTTCTTATTTTTAAGTCGCTTTAGGACCACCTAAACCTAATACCTTCTTTCGCGGCGACAGTATGATAAGATAACCATAGATTATACTGGCACCGCATCCCGCTGCGGAGTGTGAACTGCGGTTTTTTTTATTTGTACAATAGAATTTTGATTTGCATACAAAAGTGCATAGTGCATTTTCGTGCGGAAGATTTTCTATAGTCATCCGCACTTCGCAGCGATATGCGGTGCCATTGTGATAACCGCATTATGGGTAAAACAACAAATACCATTTCCAGGACGTATCTGGTACAACACACTTCATTGTTTAACTATGCAGTTTTTTTCATGCCGTGTCATGTGGCCTCAACAATCAACCAATGATGGCGACTTCTAGTGAAATACTTAGATAAAGCATTCGTGACTCTCAAACGTGTTGCATTGTAGCAGATGCTTTGAAATTTATCTCTGATTGACGTGACGAATATGACCACTACCCGCTGTGGATTAAATTGAGGTAGTCCAACTGACCTAATATAAGTCGCATACGTACATTTCAAACATACAACAAAATCAGGGTACATACTTAATCAAGTACTTACTGTAACTCGACTCACTTGTCACTTCATTAAAGTTTAATTCCGAGTCAATCGGTAAGGACGTCCTCAATTGGCCTTACACCACCAATCGCGATCTTTCTATGCCTACTCAAGTATAGACCACACTTTATTGAAGCAGTTGATATAACCTTATATTAAAGTAGTAAGAGTTATTATCGACCATTTGTGTTTCCCGGTTGCCTTGGCCGCAGTTTTAGCAACGATGGGGTGTAAAAGACCAGGATCTAAATAAGTAGGTTCCTCCCTTCACCCGCCCCTTAGTAAACGTTCCCCTCAGAGCAAGATTAAAAATTAAAAAGAAACGTAGATGCGGCACGGCAGTGTCTTTAAGTTATGTTATAGTGGTCTGGTTTTGGCTGGATGCCCAATTTGTGATACTAACTCCTAGCCAGGGATCGATACCGTTATTTTGCTCCATACAAAATAGCACAAAATAACGTTATTAAATTCCGGTTTTTCGCTCATTATCACACATGTTTATATTTTAGTGGGCTAATTTCAAGGATCTATATCTATAACGAAATTCTACATAACACAAGCCTTACACATTCGAAAAAAAACGCGAAATTAGAGCGTTTTCATGAATACCGGTATCGATCCCTGCTCCTAGCAACCCCGCAATTTCATTTGCAGGGTTCAAAAAACCACAGTTGGATTAAATTTACAACCCATACTTGGAACAGCCTTAATGATTATTTGCAAGTGATAATATTTATTTTTAAGACTAGATATTTTTATTTTATATTTACATGTAAGATAAAAACATTAACGATAATAAACACTTTAGTTTTCAATAATAATAAAATAATGAAAGTAAAACCCATACTTAGAAAAGTCATTTTTTATATTGGCACATCAACATATGACGTCTCGTATATGCGTGAATATTCAGTGTTCTTACGAGATGATGGTTTGTCTTGGTTTTATATTTTGAAAATTGATGATGATGAAAAATTACTTTTTATGAGTCCGAATACTTTTTAATGGCCAGTCCCGGGGCTTAGTCTAGTTTGATCGCAGTTTTAGCGACTTGCTCTTCCGTCGTGACAATAATCACGACGCAAAAACGACGTTGTAACCGCGCGGTTAAAACGCTCAGAGATTCGCCCATCTACGACGTTCATGATCAAACGGTTAGCGGTTAATAGAATCGGAAAACCATCACCGATGCGCCTCGGCAGATTAAAGGTTGCGCTAACAAAGTTCGATCAATTTCTGTAATTTGTTGCTCGTGCTGGCATTTTGCTCTTTTACTAGGTAATAAAAAGGTGTACCTACACAGTGGAATCTGGTTTCGCAAATATAGTAGCTAACTTGGGAATTACAATAAAAAAAGAGATTATTTTCTTTAAAAACTGTTGTTATAGGGCTTGGGAAATAAGATTATGAGAGCTCAGCACACCTACAGTTCCATTCCACAACATGTTCGTTTTGCATAGTCACCAAATATAAGACCTCATTTCATCTCTTTTTCTGTGAGAAAACCTTGAGCATAATACAATTTCGTAAGTGGAAAGTAGAATAACATTTGAGTGCAGGAACGATGAGTAATCTGGGATTTTTAACTCGCTACGCAATTTTAACTACACTCAATCAATCATACTTGGTTAGCTCGAGATTCAAATTACGCATGCAAATAAAAAAATCATTGTAATTCTACAATAAAAAAGGGTTCCGCACTTAAAAAGGAAAAAAAACCCTTAAAACACTTTGTCGCATGTCCGTCTGTCTGGCCGTAAATTTAACTACATATTTAGGTCTACAGTCTCTTGAACCTATAAATAAATCAAACTTCTAAGTTAACGTAAAAAAAAGATACGATCATAATATCAAAATTTAATGGATATTTTCCGTTGACCTAGAACTATGAAATTATAGTATAAATTTATAGGGATAAAATTATAGGCATACTTATAGTATAAAATTATAGGGATAACCATGAAATAATAAGGAAAAACTGAAAACTTTACATTTGTAATTAAAACATAAAAAATATTAGTAGTCTTTATTTAAAGTAAACTTGTAATCAATCGTAGAGGTTAAACAACGTTATAAATTGTATGAAACCCTTCTCCGTGGCCAAGTCCGACTAACACTAATCCAGTTTTTTCTGTGAATGTGGTTTACAAACTAGCAACCTGGTTTAGAGAATTTAATATTGTAATTTTATTTTATAAGAAGCAAATGTTTACTCTTATAACACTATTGCAAGAATGTGTAGATATTTACGCCAGTTTCAATTTCAACAAATATTATAAGAATATCTGTATACCGCAGCAATCTCGACATTTCTGGGATTCCCAAGCTATCGTGTCATGACCTTTAGGTTTCTACAATTGCTTTGTATTATTGCAAAATTAGGCCATAGATACAATTTGTATCAACGTTCCTTGGATTATTTCGAATTGTTGATGCAGCAACTATTGCGAAACTGTTTCTTGCAAGTTTCGGTTAATAATAATTAATTTGACAGGACGTATTGTGAGTTTCATCATAAATTTAAGGATCCGAATCTGAACTGGTGCTAAGTGTGCTAACCTAACAGCAAAATTAGAATAGTTATCAGAATCAGATTTCTTTATTGGATACTTATGCAAATTAATTACATGTCAAAATATTATTAAATTAAATATAAAGATTCTATGTATACAATAATCAAGAATGTAAA
This sequence comes from Apotomis capreana, assembly GCA_947623375.1. NCBI lineage: Eukaryota > Metazoa > Arthropoda > Insecta > Lepidoptera > Tortricidae > Apotomis > Apotomis capreana. Next base: position 18,928,456 of record OX392499.1, on the reverse strand, counting down.
TGTCACTCATTTTAATAGGTACCTACTTACGTCTGAGTTGAACATTTGTAAACGAATATAAACCATATTAAAATACATACGAAACGACATGTATGTTGTTCGATTGGCCACCGCTGCGACTGATCGTAGCTCCTAATGATGAATCGCGTACTGTTTCATAATAAATATCAAAATATTTGATAAGTTGTTGATTTACCCATACCGAGTAATTTATAGAAGTACTTACACATCAATGGCGTGGCTTTTAATGTATGAGTGGATTGATAATTCTTCCTCATTTTGTTCTCTTCTATTTTTCTTCATTTAAACTTCGAGCTCCCTTAATTTAAGAACTGCACAAAGCACTGCAGCCTCTAGTGTCCCATAAATTGTGCACTCGTAACTGGGAGCCAAGCCCCGAAGAGAGTGCTAAAGTGCGAGAGACAGTCAAAATAGATGGGAAGCGAACTGGCCATGATTATATTTTCGTTTGCGAATGTGCGAGTGAGGTAGCGCACAAAATATGGGATTTATAAAAGCAACAGTGCTTCCAGAGAATAATAAAAAAAATTTTTTTTTGTTTTAGTAACTGTTACTACACAACTAAATCATAAATCCATTAATAGGTACAGTTACACAATAAACATAAGATACTGATTTTGATTAGCAGTACAGTCTTGTCGCTAAAGAGTTATCGCTGCCGCTGTTAGACGACTTTTGGGTAGATAGTTGAAAAGACTGAAACTGAATTCACGATAATAATTCACAAAAAAAGCAGTCTTTAATAAAACACACCGAGGGTTCCGTACAACACATCTTAACTGTATAGCCCCGCATACACATGAGGTCCAAAGTTAACGCAACCGATCACGTTTGTTGTATGGGAGTCCCACTTAAATATTTATTTTATTCTGTTTTTAGTATTTATTGTTATAGCGGCAACAAAAATACATCATATATGAAAATTTCAACTGCCTAGCTATCACGGTTCATGAGATACAGCCTGGTGACAGACGGACAGACAGAAATTAAGTCTTAATAATAGGGTCCCGTTTTTTTTACCCTTTGGGTACGGAACCCTAAAAATACTTCTGAACTATGCTCAAATCTATGGGAACAGAATAAAAGGCTAGAGCATAGATTAAGCAAGCGCGCACTCGGGTGGAAGCGGCGATATTAGGCATTATCTCGCTGCCGTTGCATTGTGGCTGCACTCGGCGCGGCCAGCTTTGTCTCAGTGATAATAATCGCCATGGAAATGCCGAGCCGGGGCTTGCTCGCGGGTCTTAAATACTTTGGACATTAATATTGTCGATTATTATAAAGGTTATCTCATCTATTAAAGTATTTGTGCACTACTCGTATTTAACCAAATTCACGAGTGTGAGGTCAATGAACTCAAGGCACCCCTATCTAATAAAAAATGGTGCCGTGATGTCTAGTACTTTTGAATGATTATCATTAGGGATTTTACCCTATGTATGTCAAGTATGGTATAGGTACCTATTTAATCATGATGTGATATAATACCTACTTTATTCTGCAAACATTATCATTATAATAAAAATATTCATTAAAATATATGGTAGAAATTTAACTTCCAAGCCGTTCTCAAATCTATTGGAACAGAATGAAGGCTAGAGCATAGATTAAGCAAGCGTTCGTGTGGAAGCGGCGATATTAGGCATTATCTCGCTGCATTGTGGCTGCATTTGGCGCCAAGGAAATGCGACCGGGGCTCGCTCACTGCTCTTAATGCTTTAGACACTAACATTTACTATAATTATAGTATACTCCACTTCAAGAATTTTACTTTAAAGATCTATCTACACCCATATTGTTAAATTACTATAATAAGTTCAGATGCAGCATGCAGCGACGGCGGTCAGACATGGAAGAGCAAAATCAGTAATGTTTGTTTATTTTATTTAAATTTTAGTGCACAAAACAAAAGTCAGTACAAATGGCGAACTTATGCAAAATGTACATATATATTCTCTGTGACGACCCTGCCCGACGTCGCCTTATTTATGAGAGTAAGTAGGTACTTCATTTCTACATAAATGAAAATCTATGATATATAAAGCTATCATGATGAATATGTGTGTAGATAATTAGATAAAATTGTTTATGCAACTGTACATAATTGGGACTTAAAACACTCGCGTGATTCTATCATCTACCGCGGGTACGTATTTGAATATCGAAAGCTAATATATCTAAAGTTAAAAAGTCGACGGTCATAATATCGAAAATGTAAATATCGAACGAACTAAATATCTACTATCATTATATCGACGTCTGGAATTCCTAAAACATAAATACCGAACATCTAAAATATCGAAAGATCAAAATATCTACAATCGAATTATCAATATTAGTAGAGTTGTTAAGCCGCTGTTTTCTAACATAATTGTGCGCATTGGGTTACAAGCATGAAATTTCTACCACAGATAGAGTGTTCCACGGTGATTATTTCCAGATGTGGAGGGAAGTCAGATTCATCTCCTGTGAGGCGGGAGGGCGGAGTGAATACGGCCAAGTATCCCTCTTTTCTTTCTTTATTGCTGGTCAGTTAAGTCTACCAGGACGTGTTTGGTATCGTTTCCGTGTAAAACAAATATCAGAAATTCATTTTTTATGTCATTTTTGTATAGTTCTATATAAAAATATGGGTGTAATGGCCGAAAAGGTAAAAATCACAACAAGTTTTTTTATTCAGTGAGGTAAATTAGTTCAATTTCGTTAACATTTTCAAATTATTATTATTATTTCAAAAAGCTAATTTAATCTGGTTTCTAAACATATATGCATGTTGGGCACTTCTCATACAAACAGTAGCTTAAAATATATCTTTACGACGGCGTAACCAACGTAAATCTCCGAACGCATCCTATTTCGCTTAATTAAATACATTAAATAATGATTATTAACATGCTTTTACATATAATATTTACTATATACGTCCTAGAAAAACAAATTAATGTAATTAAAACAAAATATATTTTTGCTAATGTATCACGAGCACACGGGCTAATCTCAACATCAACAATTTATTTAAGTTACTGTTTGTATGAAGAGTACCCAATATGTATATTTTTTTAAGAAACTAGATAAAATTTGCTATTTTGCAATATTTTTCTTAGTTGTAAATAATCAGGAAATATAACTAATTTATCTCCCTGAATAAAAAAAACTTGTTGTGATTTTTACAATTTCGGAAATACAACCATATTTTTATATGGTACTATGAATAAATAACATATAAAATAAATTTCTGATATCTGTTTTACACGAAAACGACACCACACAAGTCCTAGTAGCGTTATCTGATCAGTAATATAAAAAGAAAAAGAGGACTCCTTTGCCCTATTCACCCCGCTTTCCCGCCGCACATGAGACGAATCTGACTTCTCTCCACATCTGAAAATAATCACCGCAGAATACTCTATCTGTGGTAGAAATTTCGTTGTTGTCTCCCGATGTACACAATTTCGCGACTTAGCAAAATGTACTAGAACACGCAGGCTAAGCTTAACATCAACATTTTTTTCAAAGTACTTTTTGTATCAGAGGTGCCCTATATGTATACATTTTTAAAAACAAGATTAAATTTTCTGTTTAGTAATATTTTTTTAAATTGTAAATATTCAGGATAGATAACTAATTTATCGTTCAGGATAAAAAAAACTTGTTGTGATTTTTACCTTTTCGGCAATAAACCCAAATATTTATATGAAACTATTCTTAAATAACATGAAAAATTAATAGCTGATATCTATATTACACGAAAACGATGTCGCACTAGCCCTAATAGCCTTAACTGATCAGTAATAAAAAAAAGAAAAAGAGCAGTACTTGGTCCTCTTCACCCCGCTCTCCCACTACACAGGGGACGAATCTGACTTCCCTCCACATCTGAAAATAATCACCGTGGAACGTTCTATGTGTGGTAGAAATTTCATGCTTGTAACCCGATGCGCACAATTTCGCGGCTTAGCAACTCTACTATACATGTTAATATCGAAACCCAAAATATCAACCATCAAAAAGCCAACGTTTAAAATATCGAAAATTGAAATAGCGAACTATATCATCTACTGTCATTACTTAGAATAATAACGCCTAGAATGATAGTTTCAAACGGCCGAAGCGTCACACGTGAGGCATAAAATGGATTCATGTAGTTGTGAACAACTCGTATTTACACGCGCCGATACGCACACAAACACACCAATAATGTTGCTAGCGCAATCACATTCCCCAGAAATTGGCGGAATACTCTTGCCAGTGGTGTTTGGTTACTTTCAAAATTTTAATTGAATCTTAGACCTGTTGCTGAGTTCAAACATCATTAAATACATTAACCAAAAGTTTTTTATTTATTATTTTAATTTAAAATGTCAGTTACGATGTAGGTATAGTCAAATCTTAATATGCAATAGAGCAAATCCTGACACGGCCAAAAATGACTTTACAGCTAGCTGAAGACGATTCTAAATCACCGAAATTGACGTTTGAAGTTAATCCACCGGCGTAACAATATGATGATCCAAAATCCACACAACTACTCTGACACAAAAAAACTACAGTGTCAAATAAAATTAGACATGATTTTACAACTGACTTTTACTTTTATTTGCACAGTCGTCAACTCATCATCAAGACATTTGTAAGTAATCAGTATATTATCAGGACAGAATTATGGGTAAATAATTCCGTTACACAGGTAACACTACGTGGTCATGCCGCTTATAGAAGATATGAAATTTTGATTACGGTTTTACGTAAAAATACGAGTTAAAGAATAATATGTAGTGTGTGGGAAACTCGGCCGTGCGTGCTTTACGCTAAGGCGCCTAGCGCGCACCGCCGGGAAAACCGCGGTGCGAGAATGTTATTTCGCAACAGTACACTCGCTGCTGACATACGGTGCAGAGTTATGGGCTCGTGCTGCTGACTGGAGACGCGCGTTCTCCATGCAGAAGCGAGCCGTCCGTGCGATGGCCGGCCAGATGCCCCTGCTCGGGATCTTTTCGCAAGTTTGAAAATTTTACCCTTACCGTGCATATACATCTACCAAATGGCAATATTCACGCATGAACACCTTGACATTTTTAAGCGCCGGGGAGTTAACAACAGGTACCCGCTCCGCGACAATAAACACGCGGTGCGCTCCCGTTTTAAGCAAAAGTCTGCTTTGCATTAAAATCCCTGACACGAACACGCCCGTACGTGAAGCGTGACAATTTTAATCGACGCTCGACCTTATTTTTCTATGAAATAATATTTTTCCATAACTGGTTACATGCCAAATATTCATTGGAACATGCGTTTCTTTCCGATGCTCCACCGTGGGTAGCAAAAGTCCAGACCTCATTAAAAATGTTGACATGGATTCTCTTTTCCTGAGCAATAAACATTTTAGCGTTGAAAGTTGACGGTGATTTATCGTTATTTCTCACAAAAAAATTTATAACATTTACTGGTGTTTGTCTTTATTTTAATGATTACGCCAACGCACCATTCCGCTGACAATTACCGGTATTCAAAATAAATTCGACCTATTTAAATTCGACCTTTACAACAATGTTCTTTTTAATCATTCCTTAACCTTTACCACCCACTGACTAGAGCTTCAAATGGCATTCATGTTTTTCTTGATACTCCCGTGATATTATCACCCCATTGTATATGTAGTAGGATCTTATCGAGGGCACAACGCAGTTTTATTCGCACAGATTGTATTTCATATTTTTTACGTCTTTTGTGTAACTACGTAATATAATACAGTTAGTTTTTTTGGTCAGTCTGTACTAAATAATTACCTTATTATTTTTAAAAACTTTACCTATTCATTTAATCCTGTGTCCGCAAGAAGGAAGTAAGTTGTAGGGGTTGCGACATTTATATCCGCGAGGGCTTGTGTATCGTATATATGTATTATATGTTGAATATGTGGTAATGACGTTAGTATAAAGTAAAGTTAGCTAGTAAGATATATAGATAGTAAGATATATTAAGCAAAGCAAAGGCATTATCCAGAATATTTTTACTTCACTCTGTACGAGATATTCTTAATTTTTTTACTCATTGAAGTTTGTATAAAGCACATGAAATTAAACATCGATCTATCCCGATATCGAAAATCAGGTTATGTTCTTCAAAGGGCTGACTAGATTCTATTCGAACTTTAATCAGAAAACCAAATCAGTTCATAGGTCTTTCATAAATGTGGATAGTGTTGGCTTTATTATGCAAAAATTACTTGTTTGCGGAATATTTCATTCTGTTTCCTTTTTTTGCATCAGTGACATTCGCCGACTTTCAACGTCAGTTGCCAAAAATTTGTCTTTGCCAGTTAGATGACTTAGTGCCACTAAACTCCGCAATATGGCGTGGGTTGTAAAACCCCCTGTTGGTCTATAACTTACAACAACACGGCGGTGCACCTAGAAATAGTAGATTTCATATCAACTGCATCCTTCCTGATGGCTCTCCGTCGATTCATAGCGAGGAGAGGACGAGTCAGTACCATCTACACAGATCAAGGTACCTACTAATTTTCAGGGCGCAGCAAATCTACTCAAAGAGGTAAATTGTTACTCTCATTTTCGACGAAAGTCAAATAACATAGTTTTGTTCTCAAGAGATTAATAAACAAAATGAGTGTGCCTAGTTTACGCTGATGACACGGTGATCGATTAGTTGTTCCAATACACCCTTCCTAAACAGGTTCAACTGTGCAGTGATGAGGGTTCAAAATCCGCTTTGACACGTATCATTTGTGAATGAACCGTCCCTTTCCGAGCTAACAGACGAATAAAGGCGCCATACAAATATAAATACAAAACGTGTAAACTGCTCTACTACACTTTTCTCGCCTAGAGCCGGGTACGTATTACAATGCCGAAGTTCAAAATACCGAATTTCATAAGACCTATGGATGGAAGGCCGAAAATTAAAATGTCGAATCTTTATTTGACCGAAAGTTTAAAATCCCGAAAGAACGTTTGACCGAAAGGATGAAATCCCGAAGACTGTAATCCCGAAGACTGTAATCCCGAAGACTGTAATCCCGAAGACTGTAATCCCGACGGCTAGAATTCCTACAGTTCAAATGCCGAACGATTAAAATAGTACAACAAAAGGAGCGTTTTTTAGGGATATAAAAAAAAAAACTAACCTACACTAACCCGGCCGAGTCGGATCTGCTCTGAAAGGTGATTGATTCACCTCAAACTATTCTCAAACTTTAAATGATTCACCTTTCAGAGCAGATCCGACTCGGCCGGGTTAGGTTAGGTTAGTTTTTTTTTATATCCCTAAAAAACGCTCCTTTTGTTGTAGTTATGATCATATTCTTAAAAGAAAAAAAAAATATTTTTTCATTGGCATTTTACTGACAATGGTTGACTTTCGGGATTATAAAATTTCGAGATTCAAAACTTTCGGGATTATAAAATTTCGAGATTTTAAACTTTCGGTATTATAAAATTCGAGATTTTGAACTTTCGATCTTTTCAAAATAGGTCTTTTGAGCATCGGTACATCGAATATCGGCTTTTCGTACTTTCGGTATTTTGACCATCGGTATTTCAACTGTAGGTATTATGAACTTTCGGGATTGTAATACGTACCCCCTAGAGCCTATCTCATATTTTTTCCGTTTCGCGACGGTTGAGTAAAATAAAGGTTCACAAAGGCTTATCCTCATGATTTTTGCTTCAATTTTACATTCAAACTGATGGTTGGTAGGCATGCTGAAATGCTGCGTTTTATTACACATCAAAAGATTTTAAATTTAACGCAGGTGTTAGACCACTTCAATATATGGAGTTTATTTTCATTTTGACGCGCTGAAAATTTAGATATAATATTCGTGCCGTAATTTTTAGACGAGAATTTTTGAAATTATTTTTATGATCATGTTCGTTACTAGTATATATTATAATGTAAATAAACTAGTCTGGTATAGTACTTACTACTTAATACTTACTAATTAGGGGACCTGGTACGTATTTAAACGGTAGTTTATTTAAATTAACATTATTTTGTTTAATTAGCTGAAAACTTACTGAAGAAATGTAATTTAATTTTACTTTGTGTTACTATTTTCGGAAATGTTGTGAGAACAAACAACTTCCGTGAAACTCGAGCCCATCTATACATATTATTGTAATCAACTGACGTATAATTAACTGACTGTTTATATACGCCCCGCTTTGATCACCAACTCACTTCCTGAAACATCGAGCGGCGCCAGGACAGGGCGTCTGACATGACATGACAACCGCCGGCTAACTTCGTCGGCAAACCCAATCATATTCTGGCCAGCAGTAATTGATGTAAACTGGAATGATTTCCACACGTCACGATTCACTTTACAACGTCGAAATGCGCATCGTTTTGAAATTGTTTAACTTTTTATCATGAGTTGCTGTAATTATCAACTAGCCACCCGCCCCGGCTTCGCACGGGTACAATGCTGATAAATTATGAATGGATTATACCTACAAACCTTCCTCTTAACACGTTCACTGTCCGTGTCCCATATGTGGGGCCACGGCAAGCCTCTATTACTGAGACATAAGGTTCACCTGTCAAACTGGGACAGTGAATGTGTTACGCATCCAAATTCGTTGCGTAGGTTTAAAGATTTAAGCATATATAGGGACAGACAGACAGCAGGAAGCGACTATGTTTTATACTATGTACTGATGTTTTATACTAAGTAGTAATACTATTGTTTATGCCACATCTACATATCCAATGCAATATGTCTCATTCAAAACTCGAAAACTTTTACTAGATCTGAGTAGGGTTTCAGAAAATCTTCCTTTACACCACAAAATAACTTTTACATATTCCGACTGCCGATGCTACTTTTTTATTTAAATGTTAAAAAAAAACAGTACCAAACAAGTAACCAATTGTTTATTTCACATGTTTGCACACGAAAATGTTAGTTCCAACGTAACGAATGGTTGCGTCCCAGCCGGTTTAGGCAGAAAGTCGTTTTCAAAACCTATTAATAACAACCGAGAAAGGAAAAACAAGTCAATATTGCGGTGGACAAGGCCCGCAGAACAATAGCTCCATGTCACAGAGACTAAGACAAATAGTACTAGGAACGTGTACCAGAGGAGGAAAAGAGGTTTTATTAAAAGCCTTAATTAAAAAGTCTGCTGCATGTTAACAACTTTTACGTTAAAAGAGTTTGATCGCCTGATCGGTATCGATTCGGACGCAGTGGAGCGTGATTTTACAAAGTGTTCTTACCAAGTTAGTAACTATGAAGTTACTAAAGTGAAAAGTTCGGTGCCAACAACAAACATTGCACTTATATCTGAAAATAAACTTTTAACGATTCTTACTAAATATATTACCTACTTATCTTCTTACACGTACTTACACTCGTCCTTATTTCTCGATACTTTTCTCGACCCTAGTGGTCCTTATAAAAGAAATAAGGACCAGTGGCTACCCTAGTATACAATTTATAACGATAAGTCTAATTACCTAGACTATTATTATCTTAATACTCTTACGCTTTAAGTGTATGTGAATTTTAACCGTGTATTTATTATTGACGTGAAAACTTATATTTGCACGAATAAGTATATGTTTATAAGACAACTGTGTGTATTCTCAGCGTCAGAATGTTTTTTTTTTCGGAATATAATAATAGATTTTGAACTGCCCAATATTCAAAAAAATATCCTAACACCCATACGTGATTCCTTAATAATTCAGGATCAAACAATAAAACCTGGCCACTTTATGTAATGTTAAAAGGTAATAATCTGATCGATGATACTATTTTTAATGTTATTCTAAAGTAAAAGCTCGGGTACCAGTTTGATTTACGCAGGAAGACAATAAATTAATTTAAATGGATTCGACTTCGCTTAAATGTCTTCGGAGGGATACCATCAAGGTGTCTTTTCCTCAACAAAATCAAATTACGGGTACCTACCTGCAAATATCGCGTAGGTGTAAACTTATTGCAAAGGTTTACGCTCAAATTGGGATGATTCTGTTCCATTCATACTATTTATAATGACGTATAAAATGTATGTTTATGGATAATTCATTGAATTGAATGATCCGTATCAAATCTCTGTATCAATTTTAATTGAAGTTTAACATATCATACGAAACTTGATCATGTCCAAGATAAGCTATTTTAATACCGTATATGATAATGGATAAATAAAACATAAAAGCCATTTGCTGTGACAGTACCTGTCAAGCTGGGTAAAATTACTATTAGACTACGTTGACATTAAAACTTTACCTTGTGAAAATTAAACTTTTTAATTACGCTCAAATTGTTTAATATATTAATACGGTGTGAAAATTTTGAAATATTCGAAATATTTTAACATAAGTAGTATATGTGCCGTGTGTAAAAAAGGCTATGTATGATACGTATAGGCTGAGTGACAAAGAACGGCCACTTCCAAAGGCCCTTCTATTTTCTAAAGGTCCTGTTTCTTACAAATTGGGTCCTCTGGAGTGCCCAATCAGAAAATCAATACGGTGTTTTTAGGCTCCCATCTTAGAAGTATTTTTGTTACTTCACCCTTCTGATACGATCTTGTGGCTCATGAGTCTTGGTTGCGTTCGATTTGGGATATTGTATCTTTAGCTCGCCGAAGTTTAAGACCGAGTTAATATAATATAACAATATCCTCGGGTCGTATACTTGTAAAAAGAATTTACTCAAACTCCAGCTTTATTCTTATATTTTGATAAAAATACTCTGAAGGTTCTATATGTCACAAAATTATTTACATATAGCTAGCGAAGCCTTGTAAAAAAATATTATTCGAAACATGGTTGTGGGCTGGTGTTCAAAGCAAAATTGATTATAACACTTAAGACATCCAGGAGGTAGGTTCAGGTGCGTTCACTTAGTAAAGTTGAATTATTCAATGTTCGGACGCTGCATCGGAGCAGGCATAATGGACTCCTTAAGTTGTTTGGATTAAATTCGAAAAATATAGCTGCATTTGAGGCTTTGGTGGTTATAAGTCTTCTTAAAGCCTTATTTATTACCAACTGTGCCCCGCGGTGTTACCCGCTCATTCCACGGGAATACTACCTTTTTTCGGGATAAAAAGTAGCCTATGTCCAGGGTGTCAGCTACCTTCATACCAAAATTTATCAAAATTGGTCCAGCCGTTGGAGTGTGAAGAAGTAACAAACGTACACATAAGCACACTCACAAACTTTCGCCTTTATAATATTTGTGATGATTTAGTTTTCTGATACCAAGGAAATATTTTGCTTACTTTTCTGTGTTTTGTTTAGTTTTAAAATGCACTTTACTATCGACACATGTTCGACACTATTTCGAAATAATAATTGGTATATTGGAAATGCGATATACCTATAATGTAGTATTTTGGTCACAAGGATGTACTTGCCATGTACCTACTTGCACTGCTTTGGCAATCTACTACAATTTGAACTTTTTACTGAACTCATTACGATCAGTCGCGTCAAGCGCCATACGGGATATACGAACCGAACCTACCATAATATCGAAAAGTACAGATGTTACTACTAACGCCACCTAACGCCATATTCTTACAACTATGCAACTAACGTTCGTGTTTATTGATATTTTTCACTCCTCCTGCTCAAAAAGTACGTCGTTTTAAGTTCGCAAAGCGGGGCTAAAATAGTACATTTAGCCCCTAGGGTTTAAAAGGAAACTATATAATCCCATATAAATTTCTATGACACGGAAAAAATTTTTGATACCGGCCAGCTACATACTATTTACAAATAAAATAAACCAATCTCCAACCTGATCAGATCGACCCAATTAAAAAAATAAACCAAAAAGTGTTTATTTACAATGTATTGGAATATTAACTGAAAATTTATTTTAGCACGTTTTATAATCAAAATTTAATCTTAAACATTTTATCTTGGCTAAGAATATTAAATGATAAAATAAATTAAATGTTATTCCAATCTTTTATTTTTCTAATCACACCGCGACTAAACCTGCTACCACTTAAAAAAAAATACGCGCGAATCTTCAATAAAAATAAAACCAATGCCAACATAAATTTACCAGGAAAGGCTGTAACATTAAATATAAAAAATTGCTCAAATTGTACTTTTAATTTTTCTTAAAATAAATTATTTTAATTTTTAAGTTTTTTATTTTTTTTTCAGTCGAAGTGAAAAGCAGAGTGTTTAACACGGGGCTATAAGGCATTATGACACTCAGATATATTTGGCCTCGCTCACTTCGTTCGCTCGTCCAAATAATTACCTCATGTCACAATGCCTTGTTTTAGCCCCTTGTCAAATAATCTACTTTTTATGGTGGTGCGCTTACCCCGTGTGGCACGCATGTCCCAGAAGTGCTGTTTCCACTGAAAAATTTCAGGCTTATAGTTTTAATTTGGATCAATAAACATTAACGTCAAACGCGGCGTCACCGCACCATCGCTTTTTGTTGCTTTCAAGAATTGAAATGAATAATGACATTTCGACAAATGCCCGTCAACATGATAAATTGCCGAACAATTTTGGGCGCCTGGCCATTATCGGCTTAATGATGATGCGTTATTATTGTGAGGCCGGAAAGGGCCGGGCGCAAGCGGCGAATAACTTAGGAAAACTACTAAACCTAACAAACCATTCATCAACAGATTCCATTCTGTATATTTGCACAGTTTGAAGTTGTAACAACAAGCCGATAGTTTTAATTATTTTGTCCACTATTGGAACGGCCATGATTTATGCGCGTAAAATGGATTCAATTTGTTTGATTAGTCTATGGATGATTTAGGATATGAAACATGGCAAGAAACTTTAGCTAAATGTGACACTGAACAGGAAAAGGTTCTATTGTGCGGCTAACTAAAAGGACGCGTTGATATAATATATGTTATTGGTACAAACATGTAAACAAACGTCCTTATCCGCACGGTTAGCCGCACAATGGGACTATATTAAACAATGCACTATCACAAATTGGCCTATTATTTTGTTCATTCAATTAATTTTCTAAAAACTAATTATTTTATAGCACTATTAACAAGCAATATTATTATATTACAGCGAGCCAATTAACATAATATGAAGTTTTGATGTATTTTAATATTTAGAAAAAACTGTTTTTTGGGCAAATTTGTTAACCATTTTATCCATGGATCAACGAATATGATCAATTCGCTTATTTTTGCCCCTTTAACCTCATTTTTCAATTTGGCTCGTGAGGATACAGCCTCGCAGGCTCGTAAAGGTGATGTGATAAAAGAGTGAATATTAGACGCGCGCACATTCCCACCTTATTAAGGACACGACCCTTGTTTTTGGCGTAAAAAAATTTCTTTCACATTTTCTTGCTTCTTTAAAAGCGGGGACGTGAAAGGAACGCGTTTTAATTAGTATAGGTATTCGGATGAAAAGGATGAAACGTGTCACCCGGAGGCGACATTCAGAGTGACACTGTCTTATGTTTTTTGTGGGCTGTTTCGTTGATGCCGCTTGTCGTTGATTGCCGCAAGGTGTTTAAGTTCATTTACGTTTATTTTCAGAGTTTCGTACCTTTGCTCTCTATTGGTCGGTTTGTGTTTCTCATCTCATGTGTCGCAATCGGTTTGTTATTTTGACAAAATGTGTATTACTTTGATAGCTGTAGTTGTACCTACTGACAACCAAACCAAGCCTTTGTAAGTAGCATTTTACTAAACATTGGAGAAGTATACACGATTCCTTCCTATGCTACTTTAATATTTTTAGAATAAAAATGTGACCCCAGTTGATAGGAATATAATTCATATCTTTTATAAAAAAATAACATGAGTACTTATAATAAAATATACTTTCAAAACATAACCACATATAAGACACGTTTCGTGCGCGAGTCCAACACGAACTTGGCCATTTTTTTACAATTTGTAAATGCTTGGCTTTGGGATAGCGGATTCAGTTTACCAGAAAATGTTTCCTCTTAAAAGTCAACGCCTGTTTTGCAAGGAGCCTCTAGGGCATATTTAAATTAATCTTCTTTTCATCACATTATATGGGAAGTTTTATGTTAGAATGAATAGAATCTTTTACGAGCGGTTTTAACAAGCAGTTACGGCACCAAATGGCTATTTGTACACGTACAAAAAGCTAGGTAGGTCATAATGATTTTTAGCCTCACTACTCTTCAATGACAATATAAATCATGATCTATTGCCATATCCATTCGTTTGTAAATTAGCGTCATATACGTAACGTTCGTCAGTTGTCAGAATATGCGATAATGATTATGCGTTTCAATAACCGAACGCATCTGTGCACAGCGTGTTGTTAACTTTATCTTTAAATGGAATTGACGTTTCTTTTTTTTTACCAGGCCTTTTTTTCGATATAATCAAAAAGAATAAAAAAATATAATTAGGTATACTAAGTACCACATTTTTACATTTTCGAAAATATCCCAATTTATGAAAAAAAAGTTGCTCATGTTTCAAAATATTTTATTCATTGTTATTTAATTAAATATTTATTTATTCTTAAAATAAAATAAGAGAGTGCGGTCACGGAATGTATGTTTATAGCACGTTTATAGGCATATTCAGAAAATTGTTGCTGTGAAAGGTATTTTCCGATGATGAAAACTTTTATCGAAAATAATGGAAGGTTTCGCAAGTTTTTTTTTCACTTTGATGTTTGCATCGAAATTAATATAAAATATATTATGATATTATTATGCTATGCACATAATATTGAAGAAAAAAGTGGCATATATAATTAATATATTAATTATTAGTCACTTCAGCGATGCCATATTGACTATCGGTACATTGAAGTGTTGAAGTGTTTGTATAGTAACGCCACCATGTCGGTCCGAGTTCAGGAGCAGAGCACAAAGGCCATTCCATTGAGAAGAGGCGTAAGACAGGGGGACGATATATCCCCGAAACTGTTTACGGCCGTTATGGAAGACGCCTTCAAGCTCCTGGAATGGCAAGGACTTGGCATCAACATCAATGGCGAAATACATCACTCACCTTCGGTTTGCCGACGACATCGTAGTCATGGCAAAAACGATGGAGGAACTCAGCGTGATGCTCGATGACCTCAATCGAGTTTCTCAACGCGTGGGCTTAAAAATGAACATGGACAAGACGAAACTCATGTCAAATGCCAAGGTTGTGCCCATCCCAGTCTCTGTTGAAAACTCGGTACTTGAAGTTGTTGACTCATACATCTACCTAGGACAAGTGGTCCAATTAGGTAGGTCCAACTTCGAGAAAGAGGTCAACTGCCGAATCCAACTCGGCTGGGCAGCGTTCGGGAAACTACGCAATGTCTTTTCGTCCGACATACCTCAGTGCCTCAATGTGTGCTACCAGTGATGACTTACGGCACCGAAACGTGGTCTTTCACTATCGGCCTCATCTCAAAGCTCAAAGTCGCTCAACGAGCAATGGAGAGGGCTATGCTCGGGGTGTCTCTACGTGATAGAATCAGAAATGAGGAAATCCGTAGACGAACTAAAGTGACCAATATAGCTCACCGGATTAGCAAGTTGAAGTGGCAATGGGCAGGCCACATAGCACGCAGAGCAGATGGCCGATGGGGCCGAAAAGTGCTCGAGTGGAGACCTCGGACCAGCAAGCGCAGCGTAGGACGTCCACCTACAAGATGGACAGATGACCTTATAAAGGTCGCCGGAAGGCGCTGGATGCAGGTCGCTTCCAACCGGTATATATGGAAGTCCAAAGGGGAGGCCTATGTTCAGTAGTGGACGTCCTATGGCTGAGATGATGATGATGATGATGATGATGATTAATTATTAATTAAAAATATATTTATGTAACTTTTATATTCTCATTGGATTTTGCAACTGGGTGAATCAACTTTTTTGTGTTGTTTACACTGTCCCCGTTGTCCAAGTGACATCTTCATACTGTTTCATAGAAAAAATGCTTAGGTTGTCCGAGGGACAAATTTTGCGTAACCATAGCAACAAGGTGCACTTAAAAGTTGATTCACCCAACTGACACTACCCAACAAACAAAAAATCCTCTTGTAGTGGCTTATATAGCCAAAAATATTATTCTTGTAAAGGCCATATTATCGCTAATAAGGGTGGATTTGGGCACAAATTATAAATACAATAACCTTATACTCAACTTATAGTTGCTTTATTATTTGCTTTATTTATCTTGTAAGTGCTTTATTGTGACAAGCAACAAGGTAGTCAAACTTATAATGGCATGGAAAATGCACTAAAAAGGTTAATATACTTATAAGAACTATATTTAAAGCGTTAAGGGCGATCGTCTTTATACGCGTTTTGTTATGGTCCGATTTAAGGGCGTAAAATTCATAACGGCAAAACAAATGCCCCTAATAAGGTATTTGGCTCTTATAACTGTATGTTTATGACTGTGCAATAAGTTTATTTTCTGTTTTGTAATACTTTGACGAAAAATAATTAGTCAACATCTTCATGATTAATAGTAAACGGTACCTAAGTTATTTTTTATTCTATGTTAGAGTACCCGAAAAATGCAAATTTATAGTGAAAACTGTGTGGGAATTTAAATTTGTGATAGATTATGGTATAAAACATGATGTGTTATCAACGCGCCTTTGTATTATTGCGGTTTTGTACTGAAAATGTGGTTAATTATTTAGTCATGTTTTATAAAAGGCTATTATAAGAGCGAAAGAAATTTGCACATCATCTACAAATACACTATGAGATTAAAAATCTATCATTAGCAATAGGTGTTGCTTATGATTCGCCATTTTATATGTCGTTAGGGTTCCTTTCTCACAAGTGAAGTCCCTTATCTACTAAGTAACTAAGTAAGAAATGTTATAACTGACTCATCCAAATTTACCATCAAACTTTGTCATACGTCGTGAATATATAGAAGTTTTGCAACAATTCACTTTTATTTTCTGTCAAAATTGTAAAGCGTATTTGATATACGACCATTTTATTGCAGATGAATGCGAATATTGTAATCCGTAATTTAAATAGTAACAATAATTCTAAATAATCTAAATATTATTAATCGGATGAGTAAGTCATCCTCCTAGCCTTTGTCCCATTTTTTTGAGAATGAATTCTCAAATCGGGGTCGGCTACCTAAATCCCAAGAGGTGGCGTAGGCACTAGTTTTTACGCAAGCGACTGCCATCTGACCTTCCAACCCAGAGGGGAAACTAGGCCTTATTGGGCTTAGGTGGTTTCCTCACGATGTTTTCCTTCACCGAAAAGCGAGTGGTAAATATCAAATGACATTCCGTACATAAGTTCCGAAAAACTCATTGGTACGGGCCGGGTTCGAACCCGCGACCTCCGGATTGAAAGTCGCATGCCCTAACCACTAGGCTACCACCGCTTCCAATCGGATGAGTAAGTATAAATTTAATATTTAAAAAAGTTTGATGATTATTATTACATATAAAAGTACAATAAAACCAAATACTTCATTATTTCATTCATTTAACACGTCATTAATTACATTAGATATAAAATTTGATTAATAAACGAACTTAAAATCGTTATTCATTAAATACATTTGGCTGAATGTACACGCGCTTGTGCCATTCTAACATAAGACGAATATTAAAAAAAATGCTTTTGCACATGCGCAGTAGTAGATGTCAAGCGCGGTTTACAAATAACCCCGCCATTTTTTATTAATTACTAGTTTATTTCGAAGTTTTTTCAATTCCTCATTTGACGATATGTCTGTATCACTGTCACTGCCGCTACAAATGTATTCCTCAGTGCTTTCCTGCTCACTCTCATGTTCCATAAAATAATCTTCTACGGAACCACCGGCTGCTACCTCGGTACCAGATTGGTCATTTTGTAGATTTACAGAAGTATTAGGCGTAACCATATAAAACCTTTTAATATAACACTATAGAGAACATAGTCCTTATTAGTATTATATAAGTGAATATTGATTGCTTTAATTCTTATTAAGACTATATAAAATGCTATAATTCATTCGTTGGGTAAACATCTTATCAAAAGCTCCTATAAGCCGAAAAGCTTTATAGGTACCTTGTGCATTACTTTTATAAGAATGATTGGCCATATAAAACGCCTTTACAAGGCTGTCAATATTATACAGCTAAAACGCAATGTAGCTAGCTTCTATACGAATATAAAAAAAATAACCCTTATTGTAGCCATATTAATTGGTTTTATTAACGTTAACATAACCAAATTATAAGAATAAAGGCAATTTTAGACAAATTGTCTTATAAAAAGCCGTTAAAAGGTACATTGTTGTAATGAATGCCATTTTAAAACAACTATGAGACTTTAGTCCTTATAGATTTAATTTTATAAGGTTATTTTGTTTGTTTACAAATGAAGCGAAAATTGAAAAATTTAATGATTCGGACAGGATTCGAACCTGCGTTTCCAACGGCTTTCCGGGCCAACACGGGCGTCCTCCCAATTGGACCACCGAATCAGATGTCAGAGCCATTGAATTTTTCAACCAGTTGCTTCGACATGCCTTAGGGTGGCATCGTAGCGATTATTTATTTCTGCTTTAATAAAAATAAATAATTCGGGTGTAGCACATCGTTACTATCGATTCTCAACAAATTTGAGACGATGGTGCCGACGATAAAGTCTCAATCTTTACGGTAGATGGCGCTACGATGCCACCCTAAGGCATGTCGAAGCAACTGGTTGAAAAATTCAATGGCTCTGACATCTGATTCGGTGGTCCAATTGGGAGGACGCCCGTGTTGGCCCGGAAAGCCGTTGGAAACGCAGGTTCGAATCCTGTCCGAATCATTAAATTTTTCAATTTTCGCTTCATTTGTAAACATTTGGTTTACGTTAGCAGACGTTACTGCTTTAATAAAAATAAATAATTCGGGTGTAGCACATCGTTACTATCGATTCTCAACAAATTTGAGACGATGGTGCCGACGATAAAGTCTCAATCTTTACGGTAGATGGCGCTACGATGCCACCCTAAGGCATGTCGAAGCAACTGGTTGAAAAATTCAATGGCTCTGACATCTGATTCGGTGGTCTAATTGGGAGGACGCCCGTGTTGGCCCGGAAAGCCGTTGGAAACGCAGGTTCGAATCCTGTCCGAATCATTAAATTTTTCAATTTTCGCTTCATTTGTAAACATTTGGTTTACGTTAGCAGACGTTACTGCTTTAATAAAAATAAATAATTCGGGTGTAGCACATCGTTACTATCGATTCTCAACAAATTTGAGACGATGGTGCCGACGATAAAGTCTCAATCTTTACGGTAGATGGCGCTACGATGCCACCCTAAGGCATGTCGAAGCAACTGGTTGAAAAATTCAATGGCTCTGACATCTGATTCGGTGGTCCAATTGGGAGGACGCCCGTGTTGGCCCGGAAAGCCGTTGGAAACGCAGGTTCGAATCCTGTCCGAATCATTAAATTTTTCAATTTTCGCTTCATTTGTAAACATTTGGTTTACGTTAGCAGACGTTACTGCTTTAATAAAAATAAATAATTCGGGTGTAGCACATCGTTACTATCGATTCTCAACAAAATTGAGACGATGGTGCCGACGATGAAAGTCTCAATCTTTACGGTAGATGGCGCTACGATGCCACCCTAAGGCATGTCGAAGCAACTGGTTGAAAAATTCAATGGCTTTGACATCTGATTCGGTGGTCCAATTGGGAGGACGCCCGTGTTGGCCCGGAAAGCCGTTGGAAACGCAGGTTCGAATCCTGTCCGAATCATTAAATTTTTCAATTTTCGCTTCATTTGTAAACATTTGGTTTACGTTAGCAGACGTTACTGCTTTAATAAAAATAAATAGTTATTTTGTTTGTTGGGTAATTTCAATAAAGCAAATTAAAATTGTTAATAAATTGATATATTAGGTACAGAATATCCTTGTATATTTACCAGCAATTTTGTGAAGCAAATTATGTTTATTTCCGCCCATTGTTTCGGTAATGAAATTTATCTCGTAATTTGCGACAGCGATCAACGTCGTTCCACGCCCGGAGAAAAAAATGCAGCAATAATAAATTGGTCTGAGAAAATTACCTATTAGAAATTTAGGGTGAATTTCTTCGTGCCTACTTAAATTATCAGCCCAGCGGCAGAACGCGGTAAACGAAGTTTAGGCGTGGAAATCTGTTTTATAATGTTGACGGTTCCAAATTTCTGATCCGTGATTTTATGTGTACCTATTAAGTACGAATGAAAAATAAAAACTCATATTAGAAACTTGCGTGAGACATATTTAATTATTGTATTATGCGGTTTACGAGTACACTCACGTTCCTCCTCGGGACGTTCTTGACAATTTCACGTGAATGTACGCTTAATACAATAACTCGTATGAAAATCGCTTACCCGTAATAGGTGCACTTTAAATTGTATTATTGTTGTTCATTTAAGAACATTTAATAATTATATGTTTACTTCTTTCAACTTTTGCGTTTCATTCCCTGTTTTGTTTTATTGTGGCAGTGTCGTTCTTGATGATGGCTTAAAATGGTAACATGCAAATTTAATTTCCTGAGGGCTTCTAGCTTAGGAAAATACTAGGTTCAGAGTTTGTTGGTATTTTCTCCATACACCACAGTAAAACCTGGCGTAATATTAAGGATAATATTGCTGATATATTTCTTTGTTTATCTTTAATTGACAACTTGTCTATATCAATCAGTGCTGCTAGAATGGGCATATTTTCTACATTATAATGCTTTATTTTTTTATTTTTTATTCATTCTTAACAAACACTATTGTGTTGAATGTACATATATAATTCTAATTAATCTAAGTTTTACTACAATAACAAAAACATAAGTACGTAGAATAAAACACAATTTCAAATAAATACAAAAAAAAAACATTATTATTATTTTCCCTATGAATCCATTAAATTAGATTACATGTCATAGGTATGCTACAATTACATGTCAATTAAATAACCTAATAAAGAAAAAATAATATTTAAATTGAAAGAAAAAAATAAATATTAAGTAATAACAAAATTATGTGCTTGTTTTAAAATCGTCTACTGAATAATATGCTTTTTTTTAAAGGAACTGTTTGAGTCCTGCATTGAATATTTTGCTATTAGTAATGGATTTGAACTCCATGCTCTGCTCCACTCCAATGCAATGCGATAAAGCCGAGATATCGCTAAATTGAAGATATTGGCAGAGCTCTACCACGCTATCAAACATTGCATTGGTATCAGCACTCCGTTCACTTATATTTACTGAAATTTAAACGGGTTTTTGGGAAACCGCATGCTAAACGATGATGAAATAAATAACCGTAAACCGTTCCTTTTATTACCTAAAAAATGGTTTTTCTCTTTTGTCGTGCAAAACTCATTCGTTTCAAAGCATTATTCGGCAAACAGTTGGTCCGCTGCATTCCGTTTGCAGATTCTGGCTTGAAGCAATTTGGCATCGCGCCCAGCCATTCTTCTCGAGTGAGAGGCAGTGTGTATGACTGAACGACCCCTGATTACCGCCGGCCGCAGCAGCAACAGTTGCGATTCCAGGATTCGGGGGATGATTCTGAACACGTCTTTTTTTGTGCCTTCCACCATGTTCTATGTTATGCCTTCAAAGGAAGATCCATTGCAATACCTACAATTCAGTAAGGGCTTATTATAGACAAAAGCGGACCCATTTTTGCTATTTAGGTTATAAAGAGTAGCATTGAAAAGTTGACAAAGCAAAACTAGATACGAGTATAAATATTACTCAGTTAAGAATAAAGCTAGCACTGACGACATATAGAGGATATCTTGGATAGATGTATGTAACATTTAGCCGTCATTTTTTCATAAATTATTCACACAGCGGCGATTCCAGCGTTGTACCTTATTTACCCTCCCACGACTCTGCGTAATTGCTTCCTGACCGCTGGAGGTTTAACTTTTCCCGGATTGCTACTGAATTAATAGGTTGAAAAGTTTCGCTGAGCCGGATCTATAGCCGGAGCTGAAGCTATAAATCGGGAACTAATATTTTTCATTTGACGAAGTTTCTGTATTGAATAGTGACCTACGAGACGAGTACTTGGCTGGCTTGAGTATTTATAAAGATTTTGAGTAATTATAGTACTCCGGGGTTTGAACATTCGTTGAAAATTTGTTGTATTTATATTTTAAGACGGCGGGAATAATAACCTGCCAAGGCAAAGTTGGAAGATTTCAGGGTAATATATCAAACTATAAGTATAACTAATAGTTGGTTTTCTACACACAAACCTGTCTAACCAACAATTAGACAGAATATTTGCAACAGAAACGTAACGCAGTGGGGAAGTTTCGAACTGCCTGGAGACAAGTTGCGACCACGATTAATCTTTGGCGATAAGTCGCTGAAGTTGCGAGACTGCGGTGGACGTAAATAGGGCTAAATCTGTTATTTATAACTTTTATTATAAGCTACCCTCAAAGTTTTATGCTACAAGTCTTAAAATGATATTTATAAATCCCATCAAAACGTAAATGTAAAATAATACTAAGTTCGTAAACGGTATCGCTAATAAAATAAATTAAGATTTAACTGGAAACCAAGTTCTTGTAAAGCTCCTTAGGTCACAGCCCCTATTTAAATTATTTCTTATGTTATTTACGACTTACTAGAGCGACTTGGCAAGTTTTTTACAATTTAGCTACTTGATTTAGCTGAACATAAGTTCACTCTAATCGTTAGTTATTTCGATATCCTCAATTCAGTTATATTGACTCTTACGTTATACTCTGAATCAGATTTTAAACTTGGTAGGTAAAAACTTGCCAAGTTGCACTATTGAGTCGCAAATAATATCTGTTATGTCATTATCATTTTAATAGTTATTTCTCAATTCTCCGCAGATTAACATGAAATTTTGATAAGTTACCCCTGAGAACCGAGATCGTTGACATAGCTTAGAGTGTTAAGTGCAGTAGGTGATATAGTTCGTAGAACCAGCGTTACTGTTGGTGCAGAAATGTTTTTGATCACGAATGTACTGGAAGACCCAATGTGGGAAACAAAAAGTGGACTACTGATCTGGTCAAAATATCAGGAAATCAGCGGATAAGGTCACCCCACCCGAGCATTGCGGATATATTTACTTTGGGAAGAGCGAGGAGCCTTACTCAGCACTAAAGAAAGAAAGAAAACACATTTATTGCAGCGTAGAAGACGCACCACCATTACAAAGAACTTAAAAACTATATCACTTAACATACAATATCATAAACTTAATTTAAACAGAAAATTATATTAGTAGTAGTAGTCTTTCCACTGCTATAATAATGAATGGGATCACATTGATGATTTTGTGTTCTACAAATATGGAGTGATGTAAGGTAGGTCAGATTAGTGTTGGTCTTGCCCATGGATAGTTGCACTACAAACAGGGGGGGGTATTCGACCAATTTTAGAGATATAATGGAGATCTCTCCTTTTCATCGCCATCCGTCACTTTTAACGTGTGCCTACTTGACAAGTGGCGATATCCCTAGAACATCGCAACTTCGTCAATTCGGACGCGCAAAATTTTCGTTTCCTTTGTATGTGACGGCATAAATAACAGGCGCATACTTTAAATTGACCGCGTAGTACGTGAAATTAGTCCGTTACGTTTCGTTCAAAACAGAAATTTATATACATGAATAACATTTTTGACAATCATTATCGCCTTCGTATTTCCAAAATTGAGATGAGATATGTCACTTTTAAGCTCATCGCATTTAAATGACAGTTCAATGGCGATATAACTGTTATCTAATAGAGATTTGACGTTTGGCGATCACTCAAATGTCAATCTCGAAATTAGGTCGGACCTAACCCCAATTTTGGAAATACGAAGGCGATAATGATTGTCAAAAATGTTATTCATGTATATAAATTTCTGTTTTGAACGAAACGTAACGGACTAATTTCACGTACTACGCGGTCAATTTAAAGTATGCGCCTGTTAATTATGCCGTCACATACAAAGGAAACGAAAATTTTGCGCGTCCGAATTGACGAAGTTGCGATGTTCTAGGGATATCGCCACTTGTCAAGGAGGCAGACGTCAAAAGTGACGGATGGCGATGAAAAGAAGAGATCTCCATTATATCTCTAAAATTGGTCACATACCCCCCTTGCTTTCATATGTGCACACGTCATATTATTATCTCTAGATAGGGTTATTTTTTTATCCCAGCTCCCAGCTACATACACGTAAATATAAATCATAAATAAAAAAGCACAGTTAAATAATAACATGTTTTACACTCTGTCGTGGAATTAACCAAACTTAAAAGTATACGATTATTCTCGGTTTTAAAATGTAAATCTTGCACGGAACGATTCTCGTCGCGTGCCGTCGGTTAAATGCAGGTGTTACCAGTGGGAATTAAAAATAACAGTTTACCGAAATCGTGCAGAAAACGCCCTTTTGTTCCCGCAAATTAATTGCCTGTGTAAAAAAATGAAAACATGCTTGGGAAAAAATAAAGATAATGTTTGAGCATTATGAAGAATCAAATCTTTTAAAATAATGATGTAATTTTTAAATAAGTTATAACTTTCTATGAAACTTAACGATAAAGCAAAAAAAAAAAATCAATTGCATTTTTTTAGGGTTCCGTACCTAAACGGTAAAAACGGGGTCTTTTTACGGAGCCTCCGCTGTCCGACTGCAGCGCTGTCTGTCTGTCCGTCTGTCTGTCTATCACCAGGCTGTATCTCATGCACCGTGATAGTTGTACAGTTGAAATTTTAACAGATGATGTATTTCTGTTGCCACTATAACAAAAAATACTAAAAGCAAATAATTATATAAGTGGCACATACAACAAACGTGATAGGTTGCGTTAATTTGCACCTCATTTGTATCCGGCGCTACACATACCAGGTGCAAACTTAAAGTAAAGATGGTATAAGTATTTGTGCGGAACCCTCGGTGCACGAGTCAGACTCGCACTTGGCCAGTTTTTAAATCTGAACTCTAGAGACCCTCATTACGAATTTTGCTATCTAATAGAAAATACTAGGTCGATGCAGAGTCAGCCACCGGCTAAGCTTGCACCATAGATTGGAGCGGAGTTTTTTTTTTTTTTTTTTTTCTTTTTCGAAATTTTCTCTTCGTCACGACCTAGCGAAATTTAATTTATGCATTTTAAAACAAAAATTTCTAAAATCGGTTGAGAACTCGCTGAGATCTGCGCATTGTTACAAAGTCCATTCGAGTCGATCCATGGGAGCTTCGCTCGCTCCGCTCCAATAATTTCATGTTTCTTCACACGTTCGTCATTCATTTCCCAACCAATTACCTACCTATATATAAGTAACTCTCATTCATTTTGGTCCAGAGTACGTAAGTATTTTGATGCCCTGGTATTCTGAGAGCCCTTGCACCATCATTATAGAAGTAATTCTTTTGGCTGAGCGAATCCCATTAGCTTTGTACCCGATGAACAATGCCCATTATCTGTATTGTTAGCTGTGGCCGCAACTGCCACTTCAAAATGTAAGGCGTTATAAGTGCAAATTACTTTTACACTAAATTAGTCTTTAAGTCAAACGAAATAGGGTTTACTCTTAAACAAAGAGAACACAGATGTTGGTCACTTCGTAAGTGAAAGAGCAGTGAAGTTCGTTTCGATGCTTATAAAGACAATGAAGTGACCAACATCTGTGTTCTCTTTGTTTAAGAGTAAACCCTATATCGTTTGACTTAAAGACTGATTTAGTGTAAAAGTAATTTGCACTTATAACGCCTTACATTTTGAAGTGGCAGTTGCGGCCACAGTCAACAATACAGATAATGGGCATTGTTCATCGGGTACAAAGCTAATGGGATTCGCTTTAAAAATGGAATTAGAACTATACACGACTATAATCAAGAGTCACCCCATTTTAAGTTAAAAAAGCCGGTCAAGTGCAAACTAGCGCACAAAGGGTTCCGTGCGAACTATGAAACTAAAATGATATTGCTCTAAAGGGGCTTCTAAACTAGGCATGTTTTGCTGCAATTTGTGGCCGGCCATTATTTGCATCTTGCTCTAGCGTAGGGTGTCAGAAAGAGAGGGACGGCCATAGTTGCGCCGGCCTCAAATTGCAGCAAAACATGGCCCGTTTAGAAGCCCCTTAACGAAAAGATAAACTGTACCTACTGAGCGACACACTTAATTTTACCGTTGGAAAACTGTTTTACGGATTTTGAATAAAGACAATATACTTAATGATTTAATTATAAATGAACAGTTTTCAGATTTTTTTTTTGTTTTTGTTTTTGAGTTTAGTATAAGAAGATATTACTTACCAAATTTCATAGTTCTAGGTAAACGGAAAATACAATATAAATTTTAATTTCCTTGAGTGTCGAAATATACGTTTTTTTAGCGGCATAAACGGCCGCATCTTTTATTTACGTTAATTTAAAAGTTTGATTATTTAACAGCTTCAAGGTGCTGTAGACCTGAGCTTATAGTTTTAATTTCAACTCAATAACTCCACGCGGTCCGGAAATAAAGGGTTTTGACAGACGGACCGACCGACAACAAAGTGACCCTATAAGGGTTAGTTTTTGGTACTGACCCTAAAACCGTTTACTATGTGATACATTTCATTAGCTCCAAGAAAGCTCTTCATCAGGCCCGCCCTATAATCAATAACTTTTGCATAAAATCTAGTTCTAGTTCAGTTCGCAACAGTATGGTAATTAAAGTACAAAACGGTTGTTAAAAACATTTAACTAGATACGAAATTATGCGTACTTTATTAGAGCGAAAGTAATTATTTGTGAACAAAAGCGCCTACATTCAAATTAACCGTTGAGGGTTAATTATTTTGAGCTAAAAAGGCAATTTGCGATGATAATGATCGTCAAGTATTTACGGTGTTTGAAGTTGTATGATGCACTGAATGAATTACGAGGCCAATTGGAAACCGAAGACTTGTTTGTATAATGTAATGGTATGGCCATTTAAATGCTTAGTTCAAAGTATAATGTATTAATTAAGTATAATAAATTATTTAACCGGGTATTCTCTCAATAATTTTAGTAATAAATCCTATAATTTTGGAACATTATTTGTTAAATAGAATATATATATATATTAGTTTTCATTTAGCTGCTTTGTTGATGTCACTTTTAGCATGCACTCATGTACAATTGTACATGCATGTATGTGTGGGTGTGTTGTGTGGTTGTGGTGGCACATACATGCATTTATACCTTGGTCTCACCCGCAATGTGGTTCAGAGTCGTAAGCCTGCACTCTGTTTGATTTTTTGGACATTCGATTTCGATACATTACATTTCCTAGCGACATCCCGAACAGAAAGGGCTGGATTCTTCATAAAGTGGCATATCGTCTATTATTTCCGGATTCTCAAATTTTTTCCATAGACAGCATCGAACCTATTCCTTGTTTCTGAGCTGTATTTTAGTAAACCCAGTCGGTAATGTTGACATGCGCAGTTATTATATATCGCATAAACAACAAAGAAACATCATTACGAGCTTTTTAGGTAAATAAGCATTTCCTTCCATCACTTGGTAGTCTTATTGTGGAATCAAACATGATTGATATTCTGAAATCAATCGCGATATTATGTCATCTATTTCACTATCATTAAGGAGAACCGTTTGGGACACCATACGGAGCGGACGCGTTTTCTTAGCCTCTGCCGCTCTGTATTGGCATCGTAAAAACCCGGGCAAAACAATAGAGTCACGAGACAAAAACAAGGCTCGACCAGATGTTTGCATGGTTGCCTGTTAATTTTTTACCGCGTGTAAACAAATTCACCGCGTTATATCTTTCCTTCTGTCTTTCTTTCAAATATTTAGTTACTAAGTAGATAGCCTAGTGTTTGGTGCGTCTATATTACTCGGCCTATCCGTGAGTGTTGATCAAGTGTGTGCAATTCCAAGTCTGCAGTACTCCTCCGCCGCGCCGGCCACACCACAGCAGGTTAATTTGGTGAGACCGTTCCATTTTCTAATGCCAATTGCAATAATATTATACTCCTTGTCTACGGCTATGAAGGCCCGCCATAAGAAAAGCTAAGCGAGCCCAAAGGTTACGGTTTAAGAGTTTAAGCTAAAACCAGTTCCAAGTTTAGATGGACATAGGGCGAAGCACGGCCCGTATAGTAACACTCTTTAACTAATGTCAATTATGCACCTTTTCTTGGAAATCAGGCCACACTTCATCAACCTCTACCTGTGGACCAACGTTATATAGTACGACCCAGCCGTCTCACGGTATTCGTCAGAACAATTATATCTTTAGGTATTTTAAGTTGCAAATAAACGGCACCCGCAACAACATCAGGAGTTGTTGAAAAATATATATACAATATTTGTCATTTAATACATTTTATTACTAGCAAACATTCAATAAAACATTAGTAATAATTTAAATAAATAGGCCAGGTAGTTTAAAATCCAGGCTTTATTTATTGTAATCGTTAGTATTAATGTAGTTTTAGGCTTTATCCACTGTAATTTTCATTACTTTTCCTACCCGAGGGACTTTCCCTCACTTCAGTACTTGTACTACTTTCCCATAAAACTTATATTTCTAACCGTAATAAAATTATATTAGGTTTAGTAGATGATTGTGGACAGTTTGTAATTCATCTAGTGAAATGATAAACTAACCTAACCTATCCGTCAGGTTACAATGTCACTGTTTAGATTACAAACGGATGGTATATAGGCATAGTTGCTGTACGTTTTTTATCCTTTCATGTTTTACAACCATAATCGAAAGATTTCGGAGTGCGCGTGCTTCCTGCTGATATAACCTACTTCGGTTCGATGGTGTAATTAATGCCTTATACTCGTAATTTTGTTTAAGTAAGAAAGCTCTCTGTAAGGGACGAAGAACGGCCAGCTAAATAATTATTCGATTATATTTTCGTTTTAGTGTCTTTTTCTGTATATTACACTATAATTATGCTCGTTACATTATGTAATACCAAAACTATACTAAGAGTCCTGCCTTAAACCGAATATTAACCAAGTGTGGTGTATGATACACATCTATATTTTTTGCCGTAGGGCTCAAATGGCATAGTTTGGGTAACTTACAAATATATATTAACCGTTCAACAGTAATAATTACGTTAGAGGCTACGAAATCAAGAAATGCAACAGCTTGCAAGCAATAACTTCCTAGAACAAAGAGGTCCCTTTTTTCATTGCTCTTAAAGGCCAGGTCACTTTGTCCCAAACACGTGCGGACACCGCTAGCTAGCAACAATTAGCCATTTTCAAAAAGAAAGGGACTAACATAAACATAAGTGCATCGCCGGCTCATCCATAACATTAAACTCGACTGTCTTCATTTATCACGATGGAAATTTTACCAATTCCCAAGGGAGGCAATTAATTGTCTGTACCTATAAGGGCGATGGCGAACCAGTTGAAAATCGTGTTGATACCAACTTCGACCATCGATGGAGGTTCGAGGATTGCTCGCTAATCACTTGTCCGACGAGAAAAATAACAGTCAAATCCAATTAGACATTAATGGCAGTGCTTCAGACTTAATGTCTCCCGGTTAGAATGCTTCTCCCTTCGCGGAACAAATTGATAACACATTCGGAACTAGTTTAGAAACGGTTTTCAGGGTGGAGAAAATATGATTATACGGTAACTATCTATGTGCATATGAATCACCAGCGATCACTACAATATAGGACACCCCATATACCTACGAATACCGCAATGCCAAATCTTCGTGTCTCCTACGACTTTGCGGAGCTCCGTCCACTTCAACAGTCCTGACACTGAAGCATCACTGATTCAACAATCCAGCCAAACCACGACCGATGTAATGCGCAGCTACCGATTAATTGACGCACAACCTAAAATAAACTAAAAACGCATGCTATCACGCTACCTCACAATAACAGCTATGGCAAAGAAATATCAAAAGGAAGTTAACCGTCATCAAACGGCCATAACCACGATGTCACAAGGTGAAGAAGAATGTGTCTAATAAGAACCCAACATGGGGCGAATCCAACGAGATCTCATACAGACATCAAAATGATCCCGCCATAGAACTTGATTTGGATCGCGACCGCCTTCCAATTTTCAATTATCACTAAAGAAACTTCAAGAAGTTACCTACAAAGACGTCCACACACACGCAATATTATCTCAACTGAAGTCGAAGGAAAGCAAGCCCAAGCAAATTTTATTCACTAGAGTAATCAGCCAGAAAATATAAAATAGATAGAAACAGACACGGAATCAAAACCGGAGGAAAATAACATACAAATAGCGACGGCTCGGCGACTTCAACCTACAACACAAGAACTTATCCTACGTGGTAACCGGAAACTTTGGACGACGAGACGCAGTCCACTATCCTTCCCTGTATATATTTACACAACTATCTGTCTATTTCCTTTCTGGCTCGATGCTGGTATTCTTGTCGGATCTCTCCCGTCGGTCCTCATCCTGACTGCAAAATAACCTACACTCCCAACCTGTAAACTTTTGGCTCCCCGGTGCCTCGGATAGGAGGGCCAGTTGATCTTACCGGAGCGGCAAAAGACGGAGGGGAACACGAGAGGACCCGGATGCGTGCCCCGTCTCAGAACCGAAAGCTCCGGCCAGGGAATGTTAAGGTTTCTATACTACCCTGAACGACTTCCGGTATTGTGCCAGTATGCGCTTCTGAGTCATTTCGTTGAGCTTCTTTGTCTTTCCCTCTCTTGCATGCTCAACGCCTCCGCGTCCTTGCAGCAGAACTGCTGGCTGGGTGTAGTCACCGAAACGAAACGAAACGAAACGATCTATTTCACTATCATTAAGTTTTTAGTCAATAACTACGACAAAGCAACATTTCATATTGAAATCATGCAATTCTGTCCTCCAATGCAACGAATTTACGACCTATGAATGCAAAAAAGTATATAGAAAACAATGGATTTTAAATAATTACGTGCCAGGATACTGTTAAGCTGACTGGCAGTAGCACAACCTCACTTACACAACTCGCCGTACAGGCTAAGCCAACCACGAACCGAGACGAACGCGATTGGTTGTAAGCTAACTTTACTTCGATCTTTCACTCAGACCGAACAGCAACGCGCTAAACGTGGCAACTCAAACTGATTTTAACGTGTTTTGATGTAAAAAACGAAAAACAAAATACAATGCACTTTTTTTTATAAGTTTCGCATTTACGGCGACTGGACGCTGGCTGATTTCGTCTCGAACTCTCAGGTGGCTGATGTAGCTAATTTTCGCAACGAATGTGCATTTATGAATGAATTTATAAATGGGACATTCAATTCTGCATGCTGCATCTTATGACTGTATTGGTGCACAGCACGTCCTCTCCTTGGCAATCGATCACATTTAAACGTAATAAAGCTGTCCTTAAAGGTCATTTCTAATAGGTAAGTATCCTAATGAAATTAAAGAACTTACATTCTGATCATAAAAATCG
Source organism: Apotomis capreana (assembly GCA_947623375.1). Classification (NCBI taxonomy): domain Eukaryota; kingdom Metazoa; phylum Arthropoda; class Insecta; order Lepidoptera; family Tortricidae; genus Apotomis; species Apotomis capreana. Next base: position 18,897,018 of record OX392499.1, on the reverse strand, counting down.
ATATAACTGTACATGTATGCAAGCTACAATTTTGAACTAGAATCATAGCGAACATATTTTATACGATCAAATCATTAAAAACAACTAAACCGCTACAAGTAAAACGATGAAATTACCATATTTGACTTCGTAATGCTTGTGTCACATTTGGGATTGGAATAGAATATAAGTTGACTTAGTTCCTTTTCGTTATAAAATAAATGTTCTATGTGTACTTGCGTGTACGAAAGCGTGACGCGCGCGGATACCAATGCGTTTCAAGTTTGAAATGCCTTTTAGAACGCGTTTGCACTGTCGTGATTTATGTTGCCAATAGTTGGCTCATCGTACTTAAAGATTGTGCTACTGCAATTATAGTCAAACTTCGCTCACTCTTCCAAGCAAATGAACTGTCAAACCACACAAACTGACCCACTTTGTATGGTTTGACAGTAGGCATGGTTTGAACTCTGTCGGCCACCTCAGTCTTCAAGCCTCAAGCCTACTTGAGGTGTGACATATAATTTTAAAGGCTGCAATAGCTGCAATTCAGTACCCCACCGTCAAAATTATATTCAATGACGTCAAAATTACATGAATAAATCCTTTGCCTCGCCTTTTCTCATATTGCGCTTTAGCGCATCTTCGTAGCGCAGGAATTTACCGCCCTGTTTCCACTTGCATTTCTGCAGTTCCCAGTAAAAGATGCGCTTACTTACTGTATCATACATTACCCTGCATATAAAAAGGTAGGCCCCCCGACAGCCAGGACTTTTAAAAGTGTCCACAAGGCATAGATGACGCAGTTTTACAGCCCTGATTTACAATCTCTGCCGTTATACCGATACTTACTTTATAACAGCCACTTCGGTATTATTGACGCCATCTGCGAGAATACCATAACCGTTTTATATCCACGTCAGTTTATCGTCCAATCATGAACTGAACACTCCACTTGTTTATATTAACTCGGTGAGGCTGTAAAAATAAAGTCTGGATTGTTCTGCAGATTTATCACTTTCATTACGCGTTCTCCTTGGGGACTGAATGTTTCAATTAAAACCCGCGTTGAGTTGAGTACGTAGACGTTACATTCGTAGGTATCGGGGAATTATTAATTAATGGCTCCGTGCTTGCCATACTGTAGCTTAGTGTACTTAGATTTGAAGCACTTACAAGAGCTGTTATAAGTACTTATACCTAAGCGTTTAAGCAACGACGTCATTGTCACTCGAATTAAATGGTTTGGAATGTTCTTCCATTTATATTAATTCACGTCTATTGTTACCTGTATTAACGTGACAACAAATTTAAAAAATTGATTGAGTTTTCAACTAACGTATATTTTTTGCCAATATTTTTATTTGTCAGCTTTATTGGCAATAAACTGTATTAATTTCGTTACCTCATTTCAACTAAAGAAAATAGAGGATGTTTCAGACAGAGGGAATATCTAATACCTACCGATAGACTGGATTACATCAAAGCAAAGCAGCAGAAATAATTTAATTAATTTCCATTGATCCACCCGGTATTCTATCTGAATTGTAAAATACGGCTTCCGTATAGGGAGACTTTGTTACTGTACGTACCAGATACCTTCAGGTCGTGAAATTTGACGAGTCATTTTAAACTGGAGTTAAAAGCGTTGAATCGGCTGCGTTTGTTCACGGGGACATATAAAGATTTTATTGACATCCACGCCATGTATGTTCAATGATTTATTTATATCTGTTTCACCTCCGTTTTCTACGGATGTGTATGTAAAAGATATAAAAACATACTAAAATAACAAAAATACCTAGAATACCAAGGCAACCTAGATTGTCTACTTTGTACTGTCGTATCGTCGTTTATTTATTTTGTGAATAACCAACATACCTAAACCTTTATGGCTGGATGCTGAAAAGAAATTCACAAAAGACGCAAATATTCTAGAAATTTCGGTCAGCGTATACATTGTTTGTTAGTCCGGACACGTTTTGAAATACGTGTATTAAGTATTTACACCAGACACTAATTTATATCTAAGTATTACGTTTTGTGGAGATTGGAGAACAGAGGCGCTCGTTGCACTGTGCTATCGATTTAACGTCAAACTTTTGGCACAGGTGCTATCGGAGAAGCCTAAAATTATCTTGACATTTTACTGCGCCGTCTATTAATTAAAGTGGCTTGTAAGGAATTTTATTCCCCCTCCATTTGGTAGGTACAAGTGTTCTTGAATCGAATAGATTAGATTGCTTTAAATCTGTCTTAGTGTTTCTTGAAATAAGTACTAATCGATGTCCTATTATTTAAAAGTTTATCGTTCTTTATTAGAAAGTATTGTTAAGTGCTTTATTTTCGTTTGCGCCAATTGGTTTGTGAATGAACATCAAAAGAAAATACTTGTAGGTGATTTTTTGTAATTTGTCAATATAAATACTCTATTCAATGTCCTTCCTTTGAGCAAAATTGATTATTTTGGCTTCAGTATCAGAGAGAAACGATCATTAAGTAAAAATAAGTTACAACTATTTATAGCACGGTTATTACATTATATTAAAAATAGATTAAACGGTAGTAATATAGGAATTGATATTCCGTATATATGTATATAAACCTACCAAAACTAAAATATACCAATTCTATGAAACTAATAACTAAAGGTATTGTTCTATACTCTACTCTATTAGTTGGATGTGACGTGCGTTTGGCGCTTGCACAAAGTTTTATTCACCTTGTTCATTTAAAATTTGCATGTAAATTTTCTCCGGACACATAGTTGACCTAATAATTTGAAGTTTATAGAGTTCAAACGACATTTGAAATATAATTATGTGCCTATTTTATTACTCGGAGAAACTGTACAACTGAGTCTATTCTCACTAGGATCATCATCAAAACAGGACTCTCTATCGTCTACACTCAGCGTATCCTCACCTGCTTTTGCGACTTGGCCAGGTCTGGACCGGAGAGCGGAGAGCCTGGAATTACGGGCCGCATGGCGGGATAGAGAAGCAGAAGACGTATGCCTATGCGATGAGCAGACGCGGTAACTTCGGCTACTTGGGCGTCATTACAGACAAGCATACACCGAACCCAAGATCGTGCAGCTTTAAGTGTGCCACTGCCAGTGAAGAGTGCCTATAGTCGTCACGTCTCTCTGCCACATGGATATGACAAAGTAAAAGTTTTTCCTTCTCCACTAATTTGACATAGGTATATTCAACTACTTTTCTTCTTCTTTCGCAATTGATTGATTACCAACTACTTACTACTATAGAATTAATGCTTCTGACCAAGGTGCTCTATTCTTCGGTAACCACACTACATTGATTAAATAAAACTACAGTTTTGATATGACGACACTGCCGTAGTGCACTTTATTAGTTACATCAATATTTAGCGTCTCAGCGACACTCGTATAACAACAAATTAAAAACAATATATCTCCTCCATAGCTATGCCTTATAAATTGTGTATATATCACATAGTGTAATTTATGTCCTGATTCACTGGTGACCTACGTTTTGAAGCTTTTATCTATATTTAACTAATAAATTTCTTTTACACTCAATTAATTAACATTGTTAAATCGCACATTTTATTTTGTGTCTAAAATTTAATTTATAGTGAAACCAAGTGGTTTATCGACATCTTTTATATTTGTCGACGCTTTTCTTCTTGTCTCATAAACATTTTACTATAGAACTTGAATTTCAAACTATCAATCTAATTAATATAACTAAACTAAAACTAAGTGTTCAATGCAGAATAAATTTACTTAATCCAAATGATATGAGAAACTTTTCGTAATACATGTATTGTCTTTTTTATTATTATGTTAAATCTTATTTCTAATATATAGTAAACGGGTTTGTTGTAAATACACGACACAGTTCTAACGATTGGTGATTTGAAACATTATTTTCCTTACGTGATTAAATTACCAATGGTATTTTATTTTCAAAGAATAACAATTTTAACAATTTTGAAAATAAAAAGTAAATTAACAAAAGAATATGGTTAATAATTGCCCATAATAATACTACTTACGATATGAGATCTATTAAAGTATATATGCGAAACGGGTAAACGGTAAACCCGTTCCGTACATATTTTAATATGTCTGAGACTCGCGAGTTTTCTATATTAACCGATATGAGATCCTTTGTTAATATAAATATGAACACACAATAGCTAAACTGTGGTGAAAATTAAGCAGTGGGATAGGCAAGCCAACGTGAGAATATGTTTTGTAATTAATACACATGGTCTATTAAAGTTAAGAACACATTTTTGAAATAAATGATTGATACAATTATGAAAGTTCTTTGTACTAACTTTTATAGATAATTAGAAATTAGGTTTGCTAACAAACTATTTTCAATCGCCCAATCGTGCTTGATTCATTTAGATAGACGGGATTAGATATTTAATTATATTCGAAGATATTCACTAAGAACTTTAAGAAAATCAACCTGAGGGATTAACAACTTGTAGACCTTTAAACAACTTTAAGTACCCACAGGTGCCGGCAATTTTTAAGGCACGAGTCAAAATTAGTAAGGATCTGTGCACATCAGAAAATAATACGATTCTTTTTGCGCTTCCAAGGCCTTTGCTTTAAAATGTACCGGTACTCGATCCTAACATATCTGCAAGATTTAATAAAAAAAAACTATTGCTCAAAGCTATTTAAATTATACAGTAAAAATATCTAATTGTAAATAATTTACGACCTATTTAATTACAAAATGCAAGCTTAAAATAGGTATAGCATACGGTTTTAATTTACTATAACATATAAACCTTATCTATGTTAACTATTATTCAGTCACATTTATCTTAAACAAGCACTTTGCAAATACACGAAATGTGAACACTTTGCGCAGAAGGGTACCTTTGGTACGATAGCGAAAGAAAACAACTGTAGTTTGCAACAAACTTCTGTCGGCGATAGCTCAAGTATGGGCAGGAAAGAAATTTGATGGAGGAACACAATAGAGACCAGTTTGCCAACTAATATAAAGTTACCAACAATTAGGCGTTACGTGTTAAAACTACACAATCGGTTTCTTACTCTCTAGATGTGCTTACTTATATCCAAACCCTGCAATCGGACCGGTAAACTGGCAGTCATACGTTAGGGTTGACGTATAGACAGCACAATACGAAAAAAAAACAAAATTCAAAGTTATTGAATATGTTTCAATACCTGGTAAAATTGCTAATATAATAACACCCCAATTTTTTCGTCTGGGGTTAATACCTAAGTCTTAATAACCAATGTTATCTAAAATACAAATTCTATATTAATACCTAAATATTTGAAACAATACGGAAAAAGTTGCCATTTTACAAACGACGACGCAATATATACAGACCGATTTCCATTGACATCGAATTTATTTTCATCCACAGCTAACGATGTCTTTTCAAAAGAGGATCAATAAGGTTATCATTGAATTAATCCTACTTACAATTAAGTTAATAATTCAATTAAATATTGCATAATCATAACCGCCAACCCTAACATAAAACTGTCGTTGTCTACGATTTTGCCGGATGAATTACGGGGTCTGCTTATATCGACTCAAAACAACGAGTAGATACGAACTCCGCGGAAAACAAACTTGCAAAACAAATTTGCTGGTATCTCTCTGATATTATTGAACATTCGAGTCGCTTGTTAGTACATATCATTCTCTTGAGTCCCAAATTCCACCTTTTAGTCTTAAATAACAAGAAATTTACTTATACATGACAAATTGGTAAAAAATGCCTACATTTTGTTTTCGACATCTACATTCTCATAAGGCTTCTTCGTAATAAACTCCTACGTTGATCTGAAACAGACAAAAGATAAGTTATTTTATAAATCACATCATGCGCCGTCGCTATCATCGGCTTTTCTCGACAATCCAAGTAGGGTTGGGAGGAAAAACTGTTAGACATTGATATAAGGTATATGTTATAAAAGAGTGGCTCAATATTCGCAGATATTTAACGTGAATATTGCTTTATAAGTATTCTTTAGTCGTTAGCTTTGTATTGTCACAAATATTAGGTCAGGTGCGAGACAAGGTTAATCCTCATTACTTGTATACATATAATATGGACGAACTTCGTATTTTCAGCCTTAAAAGTGTTTATTATTATTGAGCTGGTAGGTAACAAAGCATTTTTATAATTTTTTATAACCACATACATTTTTCGCTTAGGTAGGTAGGTACCTATTATACGCATTTCTATGCAAACGTTCTAAAAATGATAAAATGAAAAAACCTTGACAATAAATAATGCCATTCTATAGCAATGTTCTTATATCCAAGAATTATATCTACGAAATAACGCGCAAAAAAGGGCAAGAAATCCTGTGGTGATGCAGCATTGTTTCCCCTCTGCTAAGCAGAAATAAATAGTTTAAAAAAATGCTTACATATTATTCAGTGCTTATACTACACCACATGTATGGGACACCCATCTTTAGCATTCGCAACGTGGTCCAAGGGTGGCGGGATGACGACGTACGTGTCGCGACTGGTCGAAGGCAACTCGTCGTCAAACAACGGTGGCGGAGGAATGACGTCATCATCCACCTCCTCCTCAATCACCTCCTGCCGCTTGCTCTTCCCAGGCATGTAGTTCATCACACACGTCACCGCAATAAGGAACAGAAAGAATATGAACACTATGTCGAACATGATTAGGAAATTTAGCATTACAAGTTGCATCACGTTAGTCCGGAACTCCCAGGTCGCATTCTGCGCGTTCTCTCACTGGGGGATCGTTGTTGACGTTCACAGTAACGTACTCTGCATCCTTGAGCATCTTTTTAACATTGTCTCATTTAGCTTTTTATCCTACGTTGGATGTAACGGTGAGGGATCTGGAACAAAATAAGCCTTTTGTTATTTTTTTAAAAGGGAAATCTGATACCCTTACTACTTATTCGTATGTCTGTCTGTATAATCCCGATTCATATCTCGAGAAAAAACACAAGTAAAAAATATTTTGAATGTCTACTATAATGCAGTTCTTTCTGAATAACGTTTGTAAAATAATGAAATATCAAAACTTGTGTAACGTTCTTTATAGGTAGGTACACAAGATCAAAGTATGACGAACGATGTGATGTACAGTCGCAAGGTATTTTTCTTTAATATTGTTGTGTACGTAACTCATTAATTTAATATTGCGTTGTGTGCGGGAACCAGATGGACGAGTACTTGGATTCTTTATTTAAGTAAATACGCAGTTACGGAAAATACTTACTGTAACATCATTACATCAAGTAAGAAAATTACGTCAAAGTGCCTAACTAAATTAAATAATAGCTTCAAATGTCTCGAGAATTTAGGAAAAGGGTAGAAAATTTCCTCTTTCCAGGGTTAATTATCCATTAAAATGATTTGCAAGGTTGGATCCTCGGCTTGTTTACATTTCTGTGAAAAATTATTGTATCTCTAAACAGGTTTCCTCGCGGTTTACAAAAACGGATAAATTGGTTCCGAGCCCGTTCTTTTTGTTCGTTGCCCAAATAATTTATTGCTCTACCCTTTATTTAGATAGGCGATCTGTTTTTATACGATGTATCGCAATAAAATAAACGGCTGTCGATATGTCAGACGTTTTGCGAAAATATTTCTTATATTTTCATTACAAAGTCAACGAAGAGCGGGCGTAGGGCATTTGTCTAGTTTATTTAATAATGTTATTATTTCGTACCCATATGTTTCGTGATGAAATAGTTCGAGTATATAATTTTACTGATGTAAACTACTACTAAGTATAATTTACTCCACGCCGCGTGTCACGAAAAATACCTACAAATTTCTGGCCCATCGCTCCGTTTTTATTCGGCTAGGGCCAGCACGTTCGAAGCGGAGCCAACGCATCGATACTATTAGACAGGTCTATATCTGTGCACAAGGTGGACTGATGACCTGGTGAAGGTCGCTGGAGTCCGCTGGACACGGGCAGCGCAGGACCGGTTATGATGGCGTTCTCTGGGGGAGGCCTATGTCCAGCAGTGGACGTCTTTTGGCTGATGATGATGATATCTGTGCATCCGTATACGTGTATGTGCATACCTATACCTACTTCTTTCTTTGCTTCGTAATAATAAGTGTATGTAGACAAATTAGCTCCTTTTTAGGGTTCCGTAGTCAACTAGGAACCCTTATAGTTTCGCCATGTCCGTCTGTCCGTCTGTCCGTCCGCGGCTTAGCTCCGTGATCATAAGTGCTAGAAAGCTGAAATTTGGTATGAGTATGTGTACGTTTCTCGCCGACATAACGGTAAAATAAAAAAATAAAATATTTCGGGTACCTCCCGTACACCTAAAGTGGGGGTGATTTTTTTTTTTTCGTTCCAACACTAGCGTGTTGGTTGTCGTTGAATAGGTATTTTAAAAACAGTAGGGGTCTTCAAACATCATTTTTTGATAAAGTCAGCAGTTTTGTAAATATTCGCTTGGGAAATCAAAAAATAGTGTCCCCCCCGTCTAACTTCTCAACCACAGGTCAATAAATTATGGAAAAATTCATGAAAATAAGGCCCTATTAGCACTTTCAATGAAAACTATATTGAATAAAATCGGTCGTGCCGTTTTTGAGTTATCGCAAAATTTCATAATTTTCTTTAAAATGACGTAAGTGCCGCGCGGTGTTCTTATACTTCGAACGTTACACATATTAGTTAAATGCCATAATGCATTAAAACATTTCGCTCAATCTGGTGCGTATAATCGATAAATTCCAGAAGGTAATAAGTAATACTGTTGCTTTGGCGTTCACGACCTTTTTATAGAGCTTGAAATCTTTCTCGTAATTTAAATTTCATTTTATTGTCTATTGTGAAGGATGGGCAACTACGGAACCCTACACTGAGCGTGGCCCGACATGCTCTCGGCCGGTTTTTAAATTTACTCTAAGTATATTTTCTGCACTTAAAATTTCCTACCGATGAAACAATCTCGGAACACTCGCTATGGTCTACAAATACTCAGTCACAACAGTTCTATCATATCAACAAAATATCACATTTTCCCGATCAATAGATTCGATGAAGCAAAAATGAAATCAAACGAAATGTATAATATTTCCCCGTGCTGGTGAAACCATTTCTTGTAAGGAGTCGCTCGGAATCTGCATTTGTTCGGCTTGCTAATATCCGCTGACAGCGTTTGATTAAAACAATGGCGGGCCCCTTTCGTATTTTCGACGCCTTTTTGTTATTCCGTGGCGAAATTTTTGGTGATAGAAATGTTGTGCTTTCCTCGATTAAAATACATATTTACATATTTAGACATACTTTACTTACTGAGATAATTAATAATTGGAAGTTGAATCTTCAGTGCATAACGATCGCCCTAAAATGTAATCCTATCGATTGGTATTTGCTGTTGACTATAGAAAGTAATACGAGTATGTGTCAGTTAGTTCTCTAAGTATTTCATGTAAAGTTTTACGAGTCGTACGAGTTAAGAATACATGAAGACTGTTGAGATATCCACATACTGTACAATCAAACCACTAAATAAGTCGTTTGTATCAGGCAATATTAGTCTTTGATTCAATGCAGTAAGTACTTTGTGGTTTCTTCGCCTTATTTTCCTGTACCTTTCCGTTCCCCGGAGGCGCAACAATTTACTGCTTGCCGAAAAATTGAGGACTAAAATTGTACCTTATTTTGTTTGTCCTCGCGAAATTTATATGTCACCTAAGCGGGAAAATATCCAGTGTGGTATTTTTATTATAACAAATTGTCGTTTTGGAGCAAGTTTGGAACATTATAGCTGGGCGTTGGCGGAATGTGATTTATTTGTGTAATTTTAATTTATAGTAAACTAAGTTCATAAAATGTCGGGCTGTTTCGTCTGCATGGTAAAATGTTGTGATTAAGTATCTTTCTCAAATCACCATCATGCATTTGTAAGTTAAAAGATACAAACAATATTCAATCATCTACTGACTAACAATCACACTCTCCTATACGTATTAATAAATATAATATAAGGTAATGATCAAAATAGTAATTCACTAGATAATGAGTAAAATGTATTAATATATTGTGATTGCTTGAATGAAATTCGTCAGTTAAAAAGTCTGCCAAACTTTAAAAAAAATAAGAGGTTTTATGTTTCACTGTTTGTATTTTTTTATTCCAATGATTCACGATGATGAACTATGATGTGTGGCGACTGATGACTGTGGTTATGATTTCATGTTACCTGCTTCTTATATATATTAACTATTCTACAAGACTGACTATAAGGATTACTTATTTTCTTTTACAGTTATACAACATCCGGATAAAAAAGGGGCACCTGTAAGATTGTCTTACCCTATATTGAGTAAGCCATGTCGTAAACACTTTGCCGTAGGTATGTACAATACGCACACACACAAAGCTACTGTAATTTCCAGGCTTAACGATATCAAATAACTTGAGTCATGTTATTGAATATCGATTACGAAAAAAGGAACGCCCCGAGGAGGGCTTAATATGACTATTTACGTAATAAATATTTACGCGAAATTGGGCCAAATCCGGAACCTATTCGGGGTTCTTGCGAGTCACCGGACTTGTCTATATACACGTTGTGATAAATTGCCCATCGACGGCTGTCCGATCGACCTAGTCATTAACCAAACTGTTTGTGTAGTTACACGGGTTGGGTTTAAAGCCTTCAATCTAATATAAGTTTGGAGTGTGTTAGACGTCTATTAAATTACAGGTACAGCTTAAGAATAGTTAGACAAACTCATTTGCGAGATGTTTATGTGTTAACCGTGCTCACAAGCGTTCTTAATTAGACCAAGTGTAAACAATTCAGCACAAATACAAGGGAGACGTTTGCTTCTAGCGTGTTGATTACTTAATCCCTCTTACAAACTATGGATTAAACGGTTCTACATTTTAGAATTCTTGGCGGGTGCTTCACTAAACTTACATTGTAATTTTAGTCGTTAGCAAGTGTAAATGCAGGTTCGATTGGATATTAAACACGACATCTCTATTTATTAAGCATTGAAAACGTTATGCGCAGGAATGTTTTCTGACAAAACATTGGTATTTTTATCCATAAATCATATTTACAGGAAATTGGTCAGCAATTAAAACGTTGATCGTTGTTTATATTCCAAATACAAGTTCTATAGATATGAATTTGTAAGTGTCAGGCACATCTTAAAATTTAAAGTTGTAATTTTTTGTGCTGATTATTCCGCTCTTTCAGTTGGCAGAAAGGTTTTTAGAAAGGGGCTTAGATTTTGTAAGTACTTAGCGAATCTGATGCAAAAAGAACAAAAATAATAATAATTGCGGTTAGTACGGAACACTTAGTGTGGTTTAAAACACTTTAAGCAGAAATTGCGGCGAATTATTTGGGAAAATGTTTAGTATGGTTCCCGGGTGGCGCCTCGGGACAAAGGGTCTTTTTAATATGTACTTATCGTAAAAAATATTTCCATCAAAGCATTTTCGTGCAGAATGCCTGTGACCGCGTGATAAACTTATATGGTTATAAAACGCAAATACAGTCTGACACAAAAGAGTAGAAATTAAAAAGTGGCAATACTTTATTGACGTTCCCGTTTTCTTAGATTGATTAGAAAGGGACGACACGACAGTATTGCCACTTTTTAATTTCTACTCTTTTGTGTCAGACTGTATTCATAGTGCGATTGAGCAAATGAAGTAAAACGTTAGGTCATTGTTAAAGGTATGTATTGCATTGTCACAGATAGTAAAAAAAAATAAGGATATGGCGTAAAAACACTTTTCCAAAGTAGCCCCTCCATTTGAAAGTAACCCCGTTTTACCGTATGGAAGCTCAACGAAACTGGCGCGCCATTGGAAGGCGACAGTAGCGCCCCCTTGAACCTGTTTTGGCGCGCTAGCCACTCAATTGCTTCGAATTTTGAGTTGGACTCTATTTATATAATAAAATAAGAGCGGTGACAGGTAGCTGTAGTTACCAAAAGCAATCTAGTGGCTAGACAGAGTCTTGGCGGTTCACTCAGCAAACGCCCACGGCACTTCACTTTGGGTCACCATCGAGTGCACTACTGCCTTGGAACTGTCCCGTTTCGTTGTGCTATACCAAGTTTAAAGTCAGTGTTATAACCCTGCAATGTACCTAGTGTTAATTTAATAAAGACTATTATATAGTAGATAATCTTTGTAATATAGTACTATTTGCTGACGATACATCATTAATTTTCAAGGTTCACCGGAAATCAACCGACTATGCGGAAATTAATGGCACACTAGAGAAAGTACTTAACTGGTTTACTACTAATAATCTTCTATTAAATGCCAAGAAGACTAAATGTGTTAGATTTGCTTTACCGAATGTTACGGCGGTAGATTCTACTATATTACTAAATGGTGAATGTTTAGAAATAGTGAATAAGGCATTATTCTTAGGTATAACATTGGACAATAATTTGCAATGGAGTCCACATATAGCAGTGCTTGCAGGTAAATTAAGTTCAGCGGCGTACGCTGTTAGGAAAATTAGACAATTGAGTAATGTTGATACAGCTCGCTTAGTTTATCATAGTTATTTTCATAGTGTCATGTCATATGGTATTCTGGTTTGGGGCAAAGCAGCTGACATTCAGACTATATTTGTGCTACAAAAAAGAGCCATTCGTTCTATATATAACCTAAATTCTCGTGACTCCTTAAGAGACATTTTCAAAGATATAAACATTTTAACTGTAGCGTCCCAATATATTTATGAGAGTATTATGTATGTTATTAGAAACCTAGATTCATTTACAAAAAAATCCGATGTCCACAGTTTTAACACTAGAAATAAAAATAAAATTGCTATTAGAAAGTTTCGTGTTCGTAAAGTAAGTAAATCATTTTTAGGCCAATGTATTCATTTTTATAATAAGTTACCTGATCATGTTTTAAAATTAGCCTTTCCATCTCTCAAATATTATTTAAAAAAATCTCTAATGTCAAAAGCATCAGTAGATGACTATCTGGCAGACAAAAATGCATGGCCTGAACCAGAAACCGCGTAGCTGACTCCTTCTGAGATTGTACCTAACTAGTTTAAGGGACACAGTTCTAATAAGAAAGCATATCAAACGTAGATAAATTGTGATAAACCGTCAGGATTTCTTGTAGTTTCTATTTTATTCTTACACTTTTCCTCACATATCTTAAAATACACTTTTAATATGTTTTCTTGTAGAACTACGTATAGTTAAGTTCATATCATTGTAATAGTTAAGTAACTACTTATGCTTTCTGAAAAAATGACTTACTGTTGAGTTTCTTTCGGCGTTTCTTCTCAACAGTGGTCTCCTCTTGTGAAATGCCGGTAGACTCAGACATGTAAAAGTGCCCTTGTGGCCTACTTGCAGAATAAAGTTCATTATTTCATTTCATTTCATTATTCTGTTCAAGACTTCGATAACCTAGCTTACAGACCTCTGTGCCAGGAACTGTTATTTTGTGCTTCATTGTATAAGGAATAAATCAAGTTAATTGTATCTGAAGTGTTTCATCTCGCTCGAACTACCTCCTCGTCCACAACTATATCGAATAGCTCAACTAATGTGCCACACACCGCACCCGGCCATCCCACACCCCTATCCCGACATATACATACATATATATATTTATTATCTACAGGGGGCTACCGAACAGACAGATCACCAGCTGATATCATGTTTGTATACGTATGCAGTTGACTTTGTAGTCTTATCACGCCGAAGCATCGGAACTGATTATTATTATACCTGATATATATTTGTATACTACGTCGACGGTATAGCAAAAACGAGGTTATGAATTTTAGGCCCATGCGACTACGGCTTCAAGAGTGTAAAATAAATATACAATACTACTAAATATACTATACTTAATATTATATACTAACGAGTTCACTGCACAATACGAGGTTTGGTTCAGCGATCTGCGCCTGACTCTTGCCTTTGCGCGTTAGTTGGAACAAATTAAATTATGGGATTAATTCGAACCAACACTGTACTGACCCGAAAAGCTGTCGACTCTAGCTAAGCTGCGAAGAACTTTAATGAGAGCCATGATTGCAAATTGCAAGTGCCATTGAGTTTGAGGAATTTACGAATTTCCCCCGTTGTACATGACCACACACTTAATGTCTACACGAAATTCATTTTGATGATGCTATAGTACGGCTCTTCCCAGGTGAATTTTTCGCTTCGAGCCCTAATCTTTCAAACAAAGGCCATTGTCTCTATTACCGCAAAGCCGCAAGCTACTGCGTTAGCACGAGCCACTACAACATTCATATGAAAAACAAACGGTATCGTCATAGTATTAAGGTTCAAATTTAATGTCACTGATATTCTATATATTGCGTTTTGGTAGTGTAGGACAATAGACCACCCCGACGAAATACAGCATTCATATTATTTTGATTTGAACCTTAATACTATGACGATAACGTTTGTTTTTAATATGAATGTTATAGTGGCGCGTGGCAAAATTGAGCTTGCGGCTTTGCGATAATAGAGACAATGGCCTTTGTTTGAAAGATTAGGGCTCGAAGCGAAAAATTCACCTGGAAAGAGCCGTACTATACTAGGTTTTTGGAACTTCAGAGTAGCTCACTCAGATCTGGGCGTTTTAGTGCATACAGCTTAAGGTCGTTCATGTACCAAATACGAGAAAGCTGTCGTGCTAAGCTAAAAGCGGGCTTATCACGACAGTAAATAACCTTATATCGTCTTCGAAGCAGACAGTCTCCCTTTCAGTCAGAGCCACGAAGGATTCAAATGCCACCTTAGAACATAACTTTATCCTAATTATTGTAATTGTTACTACTTATTCAGGGCACTCGTACACATTTTTCAATGTTTGTTTTATGTATAAATAATTAAAGTACTTATATATGGTATACTAAATAGGAAAGAAATTGGTATTATTTCGGTACATTACAACCGTATAATAGAAACCTTTTTACAAAAGCTGTGTCGAAAAATCAATACGTTGATACCGAAATGCCCTTATCTCTCAATTGGCGGAGCAACCAAAAGTGTTTTATCTACGAAGAAAAGACGTTGTACATAAGAAACGTTTTCCTTGTTATTTCCGCTTCAGCAAGATATAGAGAAATTGATACAGCACTCGTGAGGGACGGCGTGTAACACAAACATCTCTGTTAGCCTTGTTATTTTGAATCGAGTAATGAAATAAATGTAGAATGTTACATTAGTGTTATCCTTTTATTACTAAAGATTACAACATTCGTACAACATTCCGTATTCAAATATAATCGAGCGGATCCACTGTGGGTGTCCTGTGTCCACGTATTTTCAAAATCTGAATATTTGTAAAACATATCAAATTAATAGTATTTTATGCAACAGTTGTATAAGAGGGGGCAAAAAACGCGAGTGGCATGGGTTACGATGTGAGCGTAGCGAACATCGTAAGAACGATGCCACGAGCGTTTTTTGACCTACTTATACAACGTTGCATACAATACTTTTTCTACGACTCGACATTTACTAAATAAAATGCAAATAAATAACAAAGAAAATAATTATAATATATTATGTTCCCGCTCGGAACCAAAAAAAATTAAAAATAATTAAGTTTCTGTCAAAAATGACATTTTAGTGGCAAGCTTTTATAGCCGACTGTACTTTTCGTTGGATATCCATCAAATGCTCACTGACACGATTCTAAAGAGCCCAAGCTCGGTAGGATTGCTTTTTCTATTATATAGTTCCTATGGCCACCTTCCGGCTCCATCAACAGATCAGCCCCATGGTACCATATTATTGTATTTTCATCAAAGTTAAGTAAGTATGCAAAATGTCAGCTCAATCGGTTGACGATATCTGCTTCAAAATTGAGTTGCAAGATTTCACCCGAACAAACATACTTTAAACATACAATGTAAGTTAAATAAAAGCTTTAAAAAAGTCTCTGATAAACTTTTTTTGTCAAAAAAATATGAACTTATACCTAAAGGTATACGTTCACTATACTATACATCCATGCACAGAAGATAAAACTTATTTTTTAAGTTGGCAGCAATGCGTTGTTACAATAAGTTTTTTTAAATTACAAATTGTGTGAGTGCAGCCGTTTATTTTGTAATCTGTGGTATTAAGTAATGCTTTTTTAGCGACATTATAACATAGTTAAGCAGTGTGTTTTTTGGCAGTAGAGTACTTATAGACTTTTACAGGCTTTCATAATTTATGTCTTTATATTAGAGTTAGTAACTATATAAATGACAGAAAAAAAAACTGGAGTAGAAAAAACAAACATTTAAAGAAAACAGTGCGAGCTTCACCAATTTCACGTAATTTAATGGTTCTTTATCGGTCAATAAAATAATATCAGACAACCTGCCCTCGAATTAGTTTTACTCTATAACAAAAAAATTACACATTGACAAAAAAAAATTACTTAAGTACATAAAATTGATAGATGATGGAACCCATTGGTATTTTTATTACTTAATGTTAATAGAAATAAAATTATATCAAACATTATGTTCCAGAAATGTCTGGGTAGGTAGGTACATCAGGATTAAATTATTAATTTCTCGATTTAGCACATAGGGACATAATGTGTACTACATTAATAAAGGAAAATATATACACCATTGTTAAATTATCTCTTAATTATTGTATTAAGCGGTTTACACTCACGTGAAATTGTCAGGAACGGTCCGACATGTTTCGAACTCGTATGGAGCTCTTCATCAGGGACGGCTGCCCGTACACCGCCGCGGCAACCTCGTCACGCGGTTGTCGGGCCGTTCCTGACAATTTCACGTGAGTGTAAACCGCTTAATACAATAATTAAATACGTCTCACGAAAGTTTTAATAAAATTATCTCTTAATTCGGGCAATTATGCGTAATCTCATTTATCATCAACATTTTATGAAAATATGATGTCTGGTAGCGAAAGTGCTACCTTATAACACTGGTACGTGGATCTATTCACCTCTGCTCTTTATGCACCAGGTGTAATAAATCTGCTTAATGTGCTGAGATGGAGCAAATATATCACGAGTGCTTATAGACCTTCTGTCAAGACGGCTCATGGTATTATTATTTCATTACCACTCGACGACGACGTCACTAGCATGGCGGGGTGACTAGAAATATTTTCTAAAATTATGTTATAATGTTTTTATAAACTGCATATTACCCGTTGGATAGTTACTTATCGAAACACACAGTAGTGTGTTAAGTCATCTTTGAATTATACGAACATTGTAATGTAGGTTCAATAGCAATAGTAAAAATAACTAGCTGCAAATCATGTGTTACCTGTACAATAACATTAGTAATGCAAAATGTAGGCAACTGCCTACAATACAATACCAAATTTCACAAATATTGCTGTAACGTAAAAACTTCCAAAAAATGTTTTCATTTTTATTTCCCCCGAAGGTACGAGAATATTCTAATGGTTTGAGAGGCTATATGGTGCGCGCATAGCAAGAACCAAGCACTTAATGGACGTTAAACGTAGAGGGTAACGATTTAGTGGCAACAACGTTACGTATAACGTAATACGATTACGGTTAGCACAGGTATGAATTTTGTTCGTGTATAATGAATAAATACGTACCAATAAATGTTTTCTTTAATATTCGACCGAATTTCAAGCGAATAAAACAGGGTATGATCGCAATTAAATAATATTATCGTAATGTTCTAAATATAGGATTTCATGAGTTGAAATTGTTTTCACACCAATTTCGTACGCAATTTTGAATTCGGGACATTTTCGGGTCAACCATTATTGTAATAATTTGAATCACTGCGTGTGTGAATGAATTTATGACCTTTAATGAAGGCCAGGTTTCCATTAGGTCAGATATCATAGAAGATTCGCACCTTGTGGCACTGATGCTCCACTAAGTTGTAGGCACAAAAATAGGGTTACATCAAACGTCTCTAATCATCACGCTAAAGGCTTTCGATTTGGGAAAGGTAGATAAATTAAATGTATTAGCAGTGTTAAATAAGTATTAAAAACTGGGATCGATTTTGAAAAATTTGCTTAAGATCCTCAACTTAATGTTTTAAAAGATTGTAAAACATAATATCTGTATGTTTCATTATTATTATATCCCTAATATTTTTTCTATCCCTCAATCGTGAACCACGTGAAGTAACGGGCTGTCAGAATTATATTTTAACATTATTGATATAAAACAGACTATAAAGGCTACATGATATAGGTTGAAACATTTGAATATAATCTATCTATACATATAAACGGACAAGTCCTGACTGACTGACTCACTCATCAACGTAGAGCCGAAACTACTGAACCTAGGAACTTCAAATTTTTAGAATAGATCAAGTGTACGATGCAAGCAAGCACTAAGAAGGGATTTTTCGAAACTCATCCGTTAAGGGTGTCGAATCGGGGTTAAAAGTTTGTATGAAACTTACGTAATTTTTTAGTTAGAGTAATAAAACTTTGTGTATAGATTCTCGATCTAAAAACAAGAAAACTAATTTCAGGATTTTTGAAAACTCATTCTTCAAAGGGGTTAAATAGGGGGTGAAAGTTTGTATGAGGAACTTGGATTTATTTGAGTAAGAGTGGTAATATTTCGTGTACAGCTCTTTCTATACAAAGTAAGAAAACAAGTTTCAGCATTTTTGTAAATTCATCCCCGAAAGGGGTTAAATGCACAGTGAAACTTTGTAAGATAAACGTGGTCTATTTGAGTAAGGGGTGCATTTTTTTACGTGTAGACTGATCATCAAAACTGAAAACATGTATTTCAGCGTTTTCGAAAATTCAACCCCTAATGGGGTAAAGAGGGAGGTGAAAGTTTCTATGACGAGCTTGGGATTCTTTGAGTAGGAGTGGTAATATTTCGTGGACAGGTTCTTATTTGCAAATTATGAAAACAAGTTTCAGCATTTTTGGAAATTCATCTCCGAAAAGGGTTAAATGGACAGTGGAACTTTCTTGGCAAACAGGGCTTTTTTGAGTAAGAGGTGCATTTTTTGCGTGTATACCCTTAAAACCTGTGAATATTGATTTCAGCGCATTTTTGAACGTTCAACCCCTAATGGGGTCAAGTGGGAGATGAAAATTTGTATAAAGAGCTTGGGATTCTTTGAGTAGGAGTGGTAAAATTTCTTCTATAGGTTCTTCTATGCAAATTAAGAGGACGAGTTTCGGAATTTTTGGAAATTCATCCCTGAAAGGGGTTAAATGGACGGTGAAACTTTATTTGAAAATCGCGCCTTTTTGAGGAAGAGGTGCATTATCTTGTGTGTACACTGATCATCAAAAACTAAGAACGCGTATTTCAGCGTTTTTGGAAATTCAACCCCTCATGGGGTAAAGAGGGAGGTGAGTTTCAACAAAGATCTTGAGGTTCTTTGAGTAAAAATAGTAACATTACGTATATAGATTCTTCTATACAAAGTAAGAAACCAAGTTTCAGCATTTTTGGAAATTCATCCCTGAAAGGGGTTAAATGAAAATGGAACTTAGTATGAGGAACGGGCCGTTTTTGAGAAAGAGGTACACTATTTTGCATGTAGACTCTTCATCAAAAACTGAGAATATTGATTTCAGCGTTTTTGAACATTCAACCCCTAATGGTATAGGCTGAGAGGTGACAGTTTGTATAAAGAGCTTGGAATTTTTGCCTCTTCAAGCTTAAACCGCTGAATCCATTTTGATGAAATTTAGCATAGAGACAGTTTAAGATCCGAGGAAGGACATAGGATAGTTTTCATCCTGGAAATTATACCTAAAAAGATTGAAAAGTGAGTGAACATTTCTGTTGGGGTGCGGTGACCCTGTAGGAAATGTAATTATTAGACCAAAAGCACCATTGCTCTTACATTTGCTTAGGCGCTTTTAATAATCACTTTTATCAAGTTCCACGCGTACGTAGTCGCGGGCAAAAGCTAGTCTGGTATATAGATATATGGTAACAGAAAAAGCGTTCCGAAATCTACAGTGAAATCGTTTTCAGTTCCATTTCGAATTTGACATTGGACGAGCGCTATAGGCGAATCGGTGTTCTGTTTCGCACTGCTATGTCGGAAGTCACAGCGACAGTTAGAAAACAAATAAAGCAAATTCGAATAGTACGGTGTTCCGTGATTGCTCGGTCAACGAAAACCGAAAGAAAGCCCATAATTATGGCTTATAGATAATTTTACCCCGATTATACAATGCCAACGCGTAGAGGCCTTTTTGACAACAACTAAAGTACAAGAGTACACTGAGCGGATGTTGTCTCTGTCCGTGTCATGAGACTACCATAACAACATTACAGCTCACACTTCATGTAAGGACTATTGTGCATTTATGGTATCTAAAAATACAGGGCTGATAACCAATGATGACTGAACTGAAAGGACAACTGGATTCGTACTTCTCAACCAATTTTATTTGCCCAACCGGACGACTACAGGAAAAACTGTCTGTGAATAAATTACAATATAAAATCAAAAATAGTACGCATACACAACAATTCTATTTCGCAAAATTGAAACCAAAAACTTGTAGGAACTGATTAAAAACTATGTTCGAATAATAACGTGATTGTAATATTTTATTTTACCCCTTAGTATTTACCGCGTCACATATATATCTTAGGGCAAAACAGTACCTACTGATTATTAACCCTACATTGGCACGGACAGAGGTGGCAACGTAACTTTTTCAGTCTATTGTCAATAACACTGCTATATTCCGTAGTAGTCTCTGGTAAGAGACTTTTATAGTTAAAGTAATACAAGCTGAGCTAATCCACTTAAGAACTGAATACCATTGAACAAACCACAACTAGTAAACCGCAAATTAAGATAACGAGCTCGTAGTAAAAGCAGATTGTAACCACCTTGGAAGGTTAATATAGATTATCGACTCTATTTCCTTGGACATTAGACTACAAAATGCACTAACAGAATAATGGTGATCATAACTTTCATACTAACCCTTTGTCCCAAAAATTCATATAATAAGTACCACATTAATATTTATTTTGTAATTAATTATAACAAATTTTGATGTAAGCAAGTAGACCCATTAAATACAAGTATTTTTATTGATGTATCTCTATTTCTTTCTTGAAACACCGCTAATTATTAGACAATAATACAAGATATAAAGAGGTCCATTTCTAGCTTACATCTCATTTTACTTATATTACGAGAGTTGTCAAAAATAGTTAATTTATTTAAACAAACGTATATTATTAGAGATAATAATATTACTGTTCGGTTCGCAGGAAATTACTTTTCAAACAGAATGTTGGTCTAATTAAGACTTGCGGTGATCCTTAATTGTTAGGTGCGGAATTAAAAGCTTTGCAGAAGTGAAATTAAATTTAACTTTCCGTTCGAAATGTCATTTTAAGCATAATATAAATTGGTAGAGTTTTTGTCAAGCGACATTCTTACCAAATGCCTAATATTTGTAGGAGATATTAATAAAAGTAACATTCCCTTCAGATTCTTTTCAAATAAAATGGAATACCACAAATCAAGGTTAGTTTACCAATCTTTACGAAATTTTAGGAACTTTAAGTTTGGACCTCATTAGTATCCGATGCCATAGTAACCAGTTGTAAACTTAACGTTAACTGATAGTATGGGAAAATGAGCGTGAAGTAATTATTAAAGTACTAGCGGCCGCCCGCGACTTCGTCCGCGTAGATTTTTGATGATGACAAAGATATTAAAATAGGTAAGTGAATTTTATTCTTAGTTAAAATGGTCTAGACAATGCAATTGTTAAAGAATTTTTGAAGATTTTCCAATTAGACTACGGGAATTGTTTGCAGGATGCTTAACATTTATTCCGTCAGTTACCTGATGCTTTTAATCTTTGGCAAAAATGACTGCAAGATATAGAGCGACGCATGGATTTGGAGTTAGAAAATGGGGATCTTAGTTATTATGAGTGAGATTTAAAAAAAAATGTTAAATATCGTAAGGCTGTTAAAATAATCTTAAACTCAGCACTGGAAATCGAGAGATGGAGGCAGTTTAATGAAGAGTATCTCTTTCAATAATAATAAATAATAAACTTTATTTCATAACAATAATAAATAATGACCTCTTTTCATAAGAAGGCAGCACTGGTATTTGTACACGCCGGCCTGCCTATTAAACGAAAAGAGTGGTGTGGCGGAGTTCCCGAGGCTGGCCAAAATGTTTCTAAAAAATAGCAGGTACCCCAGTTATTAAAAAGGCTAGTGTTTAAAGAAAATGCTGAAATGTGACCATTAAAAACTAAATGCACATAAGCGAATTTAATGATGCGATTACTATTTTGGTCTATAGGCTAGTAGTATGTTTGAAGAGTGATTCAATATATTCTGGTGCTATAGTTCTCTATATCTCTCAAGAAGCTAAATAAAGTAAGAATAGGTATATAAAGTATAAATTATTCATGTGCTGATAGACAATTCACTAAATATAGGAACACATAAAGTTTGGAACACAATAAATAAGAGACAGCACTAAGAAAATATTGTTGACAGTCAACACACTAAATATAGGAACACATAAAGTTTGGAACACAATAAATAAGAGACAGCACTAAGAAAATATTGTTGTCAGTCATAGAAAAGGTGGTACAAGTTCATTTTAAAAAATTGGGCAAGTGCGAGCCCGACTCGCGCATGAAGGGTTCCGTACCTATACATATATATAATCTATAACAAGTTTGTTGTATGGGAGCCCCCCGTAAATATTTATTTTATTTTATTTTTATTATTTGTTGTTATAGCGGCAATAGAAATACATCATCTGTGAAAATTTCAACAGTCTAGCTATCATCGTTGTTGAGATACAGCCTGGTGACAGACGGACGGACGGACGGACGGACGGCGAAGTCTCAGTAATAGGGTCCCGTTTTTACCCTTTGGGTACGGAACCCTAAAAAATTGGGCAAGTGCGAGTCCGACTCGCGCATGAAGGGTTCCGTACCTATCTTTATATATATATATATATATATATATATATATATATATAATCTATATCAAGTTTGTTGTATGTGAGCCCCCCTTAAATATTTATTTTATTTTATTTTTAGTATTTGTTGTTATAGCGGCAATAGAAATACATCATCTGTGAAAATTTCAACTGTCTAGCTATCACCGTTCTTGAGATACAGCCTGGTGACAGACGGACGGACGGACGGACGGACGGACGGACGGACGGATGGACGGACGGACGGACAGCGAAGTCTCAGTAATAGGGTCCCGTTTTTACCCTTTGGGTACGGAACCCTAAAAAGGACGTAGTCACTGGGTAGTAGACAGGAAATAAAAAATATATAAACTGATAACGTAACACTTCTTTATAAACAACATTAGCGGTGTTCCCCATACAAACTTTGCACCCCTTTTTAACCCCCTTAGAGGTGAAATTTTCCAAAACGCTGAAATCACTTTTTTTTGTATTTGATTAAGTAAGCTATCTACAAATTTTCAAGTCTCTAGTTCAAAAAATAAAGTTTCTCCCATATAAACATTGCACCCCTTTTTAACCCTCTTAGGGGTGAAATTTTCTAAAACACTGAAAGTACTTTTTGTGTTTATGAATAAGTAATCATTCTACAAAGTTTCAAGTCTCTAACTCCAAATAAAAAGGTTACCCCATACAAACTTTGCACCCCTATTTAACCCTCTTAGGGGAGGTATTTCCAAAAATCCCTTCTTATCCCTAGCCCACGTTATAAAAGTAACCTACTGTGCAAAAATCAACTCTCTAACATTAGTAATTTCGGCTGTGCGTTGATGAGTCAGTCAGGACTTCTTCTTTTATATATATAAATAAACAAAGCTCAAAGAAAAATTGAGGATAACAAACGGCTTTATATCAAAAGAGATATGGTAAAATGCTGCATGTCAAATGGAACACATCGCAGGAATAGAAGGAGTTAAGGGAGGGTTTAAGCTGAAAGAAAAATTGAGGATAACAAACGGCTTTATATTAAAAGAGATATGGTAAAATGCTGCATGTCAAATGGAACACATCGCAGGAATAGGAGTTAAGGGAGGGTTTAAGCTCAAAGAAAAATTGAGGATAACAAACGGCTTTATATTAAAAGAGATATGGTAAAATGCTGCATGTCAAATGGAACACATCGCAGGAATAGAAGGAGTTAAGGGAGGGTTTAAGCTCAAAGAAAAATTGGGGATAACAAACGGCTTTATATTAAAAGAGATATGGTAAAATGCTGCATGTCAAATGGAACACATCGCAGGAATAGAAGGAGTCTGCCATCTCTTGTCAGTCTTGTCAGTATGCCGTATATTATGGTTGATCTTTACTGCCGGTGTTTTCTTGGTTTGAAGATTTAATGTTTTCGTTTGCAATGGTTCTTCACTTCTAGCGGTGTTATTAGAAACGTCAAATTTAGGGCTCAACAAATCAATTTGGAAAGTTTCATCGAAATCCGTTCCACAGTTTACATCGGTCGAAAGGATAGGATTTTTACTATCCGGAGAAAACTAGGTTTCCAGATCCACAAGCTGGATTGTTTGCCTACAACAACTGCCAGCGTAACGTATTTTCCTTAAATAACGTAATTCCACGCTAAAAAGGTTAAATACTTTGCTCAGTTAAATGTACAGTCGCATTACACACGTTTAATTTGCAAAGTTGGCAAAAGTAGGTTGCCAACACAAGGTTTCATAAAATTGTGGTAATTATTATATTTTTATTGTTTAAAAAATACAAGCACATGTTTTTTATATACCTATTCGTAATGTTTTATGATAAGAATGTAAAGATACATTTTGATCTTTTTTAACTAACGTACCTTTTTTATGCGAATAGAATGTCTATTTGTCACAACTACTTATTACAGTTCATTTACAGTCAGTAATATCCGTAATGATATGTCGCTTGAATATTTCGCCGTCGCGACGTCAACGTCGATCAAATCCTCGTCTACATTAACCGAGTGAGTCTAGTTCATTTCATATACCAAGTCTCGATTCCGCTTGAAATTAATGAGAATCATAATGATTATCTTCTGATGACTAATTGCCTTTTATGATTTCTGCTTTTCAAATTGGCACGGGTCGTTATTGCCAAACAGTAAAGTTCTTATCCTTATCGCTATCTTTTATTTCATTGTTACCGCCTAGTTACATTCTTAAGTTAATGAGGCCTTGGTATATGAAATGAACTAGAACAGGTCTTTAATATCAGTAAATTACGTTTGGGGCCATAGTAATTTTCTCTAGTACTGAGCTTGAAAAACGGCTCGCACTAAAAGTTCCACTTTTATAATTGCCTACGTTTACCTGTATTATAAACTGGGCTTAAGCGTACCTAGTCCACGACGTAGATAAAAAGTGTACGCCCGCAACGGTGCCGTACTGTAAGGCTGTGCATTCACCAGCCCTGTCTGATATAGCTATTAAGTGGCATGCTTGAAAAAGAAAACTCCAATAAAAATACTTAATTTTCCTAATTTTGTATAGAACAGAATTGATAGAAATGGGTTCACTCGAACGAGGTTTTTTACATCAAAAATAAAAGAGAAACGCGAGAGATGTATGCCAGAAATGGTGAATTACTAGCTCGGCGCTAATTCAAGTGAACATTGAGATATCACTAAATAGGCGATGTCACAATCACAAGTAGGTAAACGTCAGTTTTCAGTTCCTTAACTGTTATTCAAACGTGATGTTTTTGATTTGAGCTACATAAAGTGTTACTACCCGGTGAAATCAAGTTTACGCCTGGTATTGATGACGTCTTATTGGAGCGGAGCGAGCGAAGCGAGCGAAGCTCCCATGGATCGACTCGAATGGACTTTGTAACAATGCGCAGATCTCAGCGAGTACTCAACCGATTTTGGAAATTTTTGTTTTAAAATGCACAAATTAAATTTCGCTAGGTCGTGACGAAGAGAAAATTTTGAAATTGTTCTTAATTAAAAAGTTATGATAAAAAAACAAAAAGCTCCCATGGATCGACATCGACGAACGACGATGAATGGACTTTGTAACAATGCGCAGATCTCAGCGTTGTCGAACTATCAACAGAGGGACATGTCAGCGGAGAAACTCCAGCATTTTAAAGAAGAGATGGCAGAGATCAAAATTGTGATTCTTGACGAATTCTCGATGATAGGCTTGAAACTTCTCGGTCAAATCGACCATCGGCTGCGGCAAGCAAGACCACTCAACTAAATCATGGGTGGACACATTGTTGTTTTCTTTGGCGATTTCAATCAACTTCAACCTGTCGGTGACGTTCCCCTATATGGCACTCCTCGGAGCTCAAATACAGTCGCAGTACAAGGCCAAATTGCTTATCGTAACATCAAAAAAGTTTTTGTGTTGAAACAAATCATGAGGCAAGTGGGTGAGGATCAGAAGCAATTCAGGGATTGTTTGCAGAGATTGGCGGTAGGTGAGGTCACAGTTGCTGACTACAAGTTGATCGAAACCAGATTCATCTCAAAGCATCAAGCTTCAGTATCCTCAACACGAGATGTAATTCGATTGATTTCAACAAACAAAGAAATCGAGTCGTTCAATCTCGATAAGTTGAGGAACGTCGGCCACCCTGTTGTTCGAATCAACGCCATCCACAACGACCCAAGGGCTGCAACAGCATCTTCTGATGACGCTAGAGGATTAGCATCTGAGCTGTATTTGTGTGAAGGGGCCCAAGTCATACTCAGGCAAAATTTATTCACTGCTGCGGGTTTGTGCAATGGAACAATTGGTAAAGTTGTAGACATTGTGTACAATCATCGCGAAGACAACCGTTTCAGTGACGATTTTCCGATTTGCATAATGGTGGAATTTGCATCATATTCAGGTCCGCAACTCCAGAACTGCAACATATTGCCAATACCACCAGTGACAGTTTCATTCAGGAAAGGCTCAACAACGTTCTCAAGGAAGCAATTTCCCATACAGCTTGCATATGCAATAAGCATTCACCTTTCTCAAGGCTTAACTCTAGATCAAGCAGTTGTAAACATTGGAGACACTGAATTTGCATTAGGCATGTCTTATGTTGCGCTTTCCAGAGTCCGAAACATCAATAGTTTATTCTTCGAGCCTGGATTTCCTTGCGCACGAATCAAAAAAAAAAAAAATTGGGCAAGTGCGAGTCCGACTCGCGCATGAAGGGTTCCGTACCTATATATATGTATATATAGGTATTACAAGTTTGTTGTATGGGAGCCCCCCTTAAATATTTATTTTATTTCATTTTTAGTATTTGTTGTTATAGCGGCAATAGAAATACATCATCTGTGAAAATTTCAAGTGTCTAGCTATCACCGTTCTTGAGATACAGCCTGGTGACAGACGGACGGACGGACGGACGGACGGACGGACGGATGGACGGACGGATGGACGGACGGACAGCGAAGTCTCAGTAATAGGGTCCCGTTTTTACCCTTTGGGTACGGAACCCTAAAAATCAACGAAAAGAAGAAATTGGCTGAAAAGCGCACAGAGCTGAATCGTTTGGTAGAGCTATCTGAACGCCAGTCAATTCAAATCATCATCAAAAATTCATTTCTATATTAATATTTTCCATAAACTTTTCTTAATAAATTATTATTTCTTTCAACTTTCTGTTGTAGTTTATTTTGTAGTTACTGCGTTATACAAATCGAAGATCGCACAACTCCGCTCCAATCTATGGTGCAAGCTTAGCCGGTGGCTGACTCTGCATCGACCTAGTATAAATGAGGCGCGAACTTAACATGACTAGGTTGGCGAAGTGGCGATTGATTAGGTATATCATCACTTTGGAGATCTTTCCTAGATATAAATGAAATTAGAGCCCTTATTTGTGATTCCCGAACTATTTCATTTCGTCAACTAAGCTCCTCTGATACCAAAAACTTTTAAGAACTTTTAATGAAATAAAACTCGCCTGACAAAAATGCATGAAGATTTTGGTTTCAGAGAAGAACGTGAGTTGAAAAATGGAACAGTTTAGGAAAAATAATAAAAGGACGCGTATATTATTTTACATTTTCATTACACTAAACAATGTCAATTTGGGATTTTAGGTAGCCGACCCCGATTGAGAATTCATTCTCTACAATATGGGACAAAGGCTAGGAGGATGATGAAACAATGTCAATTTGAGAATATTTCAACCTTGATGGAAATTTACCGATTTTGTGACCTTTTCACGTTGAAGACTGTTTTACAGCTTTGCTACACATTCTCACATCGCTCAGTCCATCGATTTGCTTACCCTTTTTCACATCTTCGATAAACATCTTTGCGTCCCTCTCCGCTGCCTCGCATAGCTCTGGTGGACGCGCAGGCTTTACCCCGGATCCACACTATCGCGAAGTTGGCCAAAGTATGAGATTGAATCACATTCCTACACACATTCGCCCAACCTCGGTCAACTTCGCGAGTAGTGTGAAGCCGGGGTAACACTAGGCTGGCGGCGACGTCGCGATGCACGGAGCCTTGCCGTCCCGATTTTATTTTACCGACAGCCAATTTACTACCATTGTAAACGCTTGGCAACAATATGAACGGTTGAAAATATAAATTGTGCGACACAAAACATGTACGAATAGGTGCCAGTAGCCTGGCATTCATAGAGAGCGATTTCCATCGGTTTGTCAAGTTAAAAGCATGTATTTGGATACCTTATTGTATTGCTTGAACGAAACATGAACAAAATCTGCTTCATCCTCACCAAAAATACTGATTTTGACACCACGCCACCGACAGGTATTGATATTTGTATGTATGACGAATATTTTGATAATATTGTAAATAATAAAAATAAATAAATAAATATCAGACAACCTCACACAAATCGATCTACTCCCAAACCAAGCTCAAGAAGGCTTGTGTTATGGGTAGGTACTAGACGACGATATACATTCTTCATAAAAAAAAAAGGTTAAAATGTTCTGTTCTAAAATTAAATAGAAATTGATACAGGTCACTGCCCTGTAAGACATCCAAGAAAGCTGCCTGCAGCTAAAAGTTTTCAGCTTCGACACGCAACCAGAAATGGGGTAATGTAATATAAATTCAAATTGTTTGATTACTTGATAGGTAGATTTGCAACTTTACTTTTTAGGGTTCCGTAGCCAAATGGCAAAAAACGGAACCCTTATAGATTCGTCATGTCTGTCTGTCTGTCCGTCTGTCCGTCTGTCTGTCCGTCCGTATGTCACAGTCATTTTTTTCCGAAACTATAAGAGATACGAGTATACTGTTGAAACTTGGTAGGTAGATGTATTCTGTGAACCGCATTAAGATTTTGATGCAAAAATAAAAAAATAATAATAAATATTGGGGGCTCCCATACTTAGAACTGAAACTCAAAAATTTTTTTTTCATCAAACACATACGTGTGTGGTATATACGAGTATGGATAGGTCTTCAAAAATGATATCGAGGTTTCTAAAATATTTTTTTTCTAAACCGAATAGTTTGCGTGACAGACGCTTCCAAAGTGGAAAAAAGTTGCCCCCCCCCCCCCCCCCCCCCTCTAACTTCTAAAATAATAAAATAAAAAATCTAAAAAAAACATATGATGTACATTACTATAAAAACTACCAACGAAAATTGTTTTGAACGAGATCTAGTAAGTAGTTTTTTTTAATACCTAACTTTGCACCTAATTTATATGGGGCGCTATACATACCAGGTGCAAACTTAACTTAACCACTTAGGGATGGAAAGTGTTTGTACGGAACCCTCGGTGCGCGAGTCCGACTCGCACTTGGCCGGTTTTTTTTACTTTATGTCGGCATAAATATAGCCAGATACTACAGATTACAGATTTACATAATTCCCGTTGTTTATATCATATAATTACTTATCGTTTTGTAAGGTAGGCATTAGAAAAAAAGAAAAAAACGTTCCTACGAAATAGTATAACCGAAGAATATACATATGAAGGGCTAAGAGGAACAACTGGCTTAGTCACAGTTGCAAAATTTTACTGGAAGTACTTATGGACAAAATGTACTTCAACTTATATAAAACAAAAACGGGATACAGTGAGTATTACCCTAGTTTGAAATAGGTAGTCATAATGATGAACGGGGTAATTTTTAAAACAACTATGTGTGACAAAGAAAATAATAAGTATGTATTTTTTTATTTTGCTTCTTTTTTCGCGTAACCCTTCATACACACATACGTCTAAAGTAAAAATTAATTCAATTAGTGCTGAGTTTAATACAAAGTTATCTGAACCGTAGTCCGTAAATAAAGTCCGTAAACCTTCACTAAGTGTAACATATATTTTTCTGAAAGCCCTGTCAACATCGATTCCACCAAACGCGAGATAATTGTGGACAAACATACATACACACCTACATACAGATCAAACTGAGAACCTCCTTTTTTTTTGAAGTCGATTAAAATGAATTCAATCAGTGCTAAGTTTAATATAAAGTTTTCTGAACCGTAACACTAATAAAGTCCGTAAAACTCCTAACATGACACGAACGTTATTTTAAAGTAGGTGGCTACTTCATGTTGGGACACCAGATTTGCGGATAGACGTACTCGTAAAAGCAAACAGATGAAATTGAATTCTACCCGTAGGTACAGTGCTGGGAAAGCCTCGGTACACAAAAGTGGGCCCGCACTCATTTCTGCGGAATAAGTAACTTATCCCTCCGTGGTATTAACATTTGGGTGACTCGATACCTTTTGTTTGTGGTTTTGCGGTCAATCTGCTAGACGCTGATAAGCTTATAGTGTGAATTGGCTTTACTTAAAGGCCATTGGAGGAGGTTATTCATAAATTATTTCTGCGGAAATATTGTAATTTTTCCTGCCATGTGGTAACATATATACGGAATGACTTATTATTGCAAACCTCAAGTACACTGGAACAAACCAATTTTACTATAATAGTGCTACAAAAATACGAATGAAAATGTTCCATAATGCAATACTCGTCAGATAAGGTGTCATCCAGAAAGATAGTAGGTACGTAAATAGTATTATTGTTTTTTTTCATTAATTACTTTGAGAACTTAAATTTTATGTGAATTATTAAGCCGAATTCATATGGTGGGATAAGTAATCTTGTGTGGTTAACTTAATCATATAAAAGGTTTTTTTCTGGAAACAATTATATAATTTGGGTATAATATATCCCTAGGTAATGTTTTCCATCAAGTAATCAATACAATGTCAACTCTTCATAGGAAAGCTCATTACCTGAATAGTAATTTAAACCACTCGAGATATCCACTTTGACCTTGTGTTTTTTATAATGTATTTGGTATGTATTTTGTAATTATTTTATTGAATTTTACTTATTATATATTGTAAAATGCCTTTCCTGTGAATTGAAATCAAGGAGTACGTAAATAAATAAAACTAAGTGATCCCTTTGGAAGCGAATATAATCACCACTCGAGATATCCAGATGCTTACCTAATGGATTCACTTTGAGCTGCGACCCTACTTCGAGGCTTCCCTCTGCAACTCGCCCGACTAAATCCTTTCTTTGCAAACTTTTCACCGATCTCGGGTTTTGTTAAAAGTTGTTTCAGTTTTTTGGAACTTAGACCAAGTTTTCAACTTTAACGTAGTTTAATAATTCTGGCTTTACCTTTTCATATTTAAGGGTAACAATGGGTGACATTTGCAGAATTTGACAAAAGGAATTTGCTTATTTTTCTACGGTATGACTTCTATAGGTATAATTCTTATATTATATTTAAGACACACCACATAAGAGGACGTTTTAAGACTGCGCCGAGCGAAATGTGAAAAATAGGCAGTTGCCGTTAAGTAGACAACGTCAACACTAGTTGTTTAATCCATTTCTTAACTATATATTTAGCACTTCGAAGAATGTGTTGACAACTTCTCCGTGGAAAAATTATAAGATTATTAATATTTTACCCTAGAAAACTAAGTGAAGTTGGACGAAAACTGTAAAATCATAAGCAGGCGTTAAGTGTTTTTTTATACTTTAACAATGGAAATCTATTCTGATTTTCAGTTAAAAAAAAAGATGAATGTTTACATTACAATTTGCCCGCATCAAATATTTCAATTATTGTTTGTTATTAAAGGTATTTATCAAAAAGTGTTTTAATTCTCTATACATTTTTACTATGGCGGCCGCGCGCCGATCTAAACTAAAAACGCATTCCCCGCGCTCTATGGTTCAGTCGCTAACGCTCGGCGCAGTCTTAAAGGCAATTTGGCTAATAATGGCAATTTTATATTATTACTTTATAGCTTTTGTCTGTCATTTGCACCTCAGCGATATTATTCATAAGTTACAATTTGAATGTATTCAAGTAGATAAAACATTTCGTTAAGGTTTCACACACACACAAAGCACCTCGCTAACTATAGACCTACATACTTTCATGTTTACAGAAGTGAGATTTTAAACATTGGCATTAGAAACGTTTACTTTATAACCCTAGTTAACAGTAGTGATTCTGGAAAGTATACTCAGAAATTATTTACATCCGAGCAAATTAGTGCCAAGAGAATATTGTATGCAATAACCCCGATAATCGGTCAGCAGCTAACAATGCCGATTCAATTAACTTGCGTTAACCCGCATCTCAAATTCATGTCCAGTGTTCAATCTCGGGTCCTATTATCTACGGGAATTGATATCACCCTATTGAAATAAATTAAAAATAGTTCATTAATAACTTTTTGATGAATTACTTAAATGTAAACAAATACATTATCTTTTAAAGAACCTTTAAAGAATCTGTCGAGTTGACACATAATTCTTGAGGCGATAGCGCGTGTTAATAAGAAAAACAAACACTTAATATGTTACGTTTATGTTGAGTTCTCATGGGTCCCAAAGAATTTTCGAGAGTTGTTTAGGATGCTTCTGACGCAGAGTTAGACAGAGCAGAGAGGAACTACTTTGTCCAGAGTATTCTAAATCGCAACTACACTCCGGTGGAGTGATGCTGAGCTGCGTGGAGTAGAGAGAAGTGGACAGTGATTTGACCAATCAGAATAATTCACTCCGCGTCAATAGAAACAAATAGAAGAAAATAGAAATAGCGAAGTAGTTAAGCTGGAGCTGAGGAGAAAAAGGTTGACTTTCAAATATCTAAATCCTCCTGTGAACATTGTTGTTACGTTACACTACTCTTTTCTACTTTACTCACCAGACTCCTAAACGCGCATATACCTAAGCTGCAATGGTGCAATAGTACATTACATCAGAGGCCGGGAAAATGAGGATTTCCGGCCAAGTAGGTATATACGGCCGAGCGAGCGTGCGAGCGAGGCCGGATAGTGATACGAGGCCGGGAATCCGTTTTCACGACGAGGCATGTATAGTGCTTTTCTCAAACATACAATGAAATAAAAAAATATATACTTCAAAGAATAACACTTAATATTGTTTGTCCGATATTTTCCGAATTTGACCGAATTTTAAAAATCAGATTTCAGATTCTGACTCAGGAGCCCCAAAAACCCCCGGATACCGAATTTCAGCCTCCTAGGACCAATTTGAAATTTTCTCCATACAAATCGTTTTTTTTTTCGATTATTTTCCGAATTTGACCGAATTTTCGGACAAGATTTCAGATTCATATTTTTGAGCCCCGAGAGCCCCCCGATACCGAATTTGACCGAATTTAAAAAATCTGATTTCAGATTCTGACTCAGGAGCCCCAAAAACCCCCGGATACCGAATTTCAGCCTCCTAGGACCAATTTGAAATTTTCTCCATACAAATCGTTTTTTTTTCGACATTTTCCGAATTTGACCGAATTTTCGGACAAGATTTCAGATTCATATTTTTGAGCCCCGAGAGCCTCGCGATACCGAATTTGACCGAATTTAAAAATCCGATTTCAGATTCTGACTCAGGAGCCCCAAAAACCCCCGGATACCGAATTTCAGCCTCCTAGGACCAATTTGAAATTTTCTCCATACAAATCGTTTTTTTTCGACATTTTCCGAATTTGACCGAATTTTCGGACAAGATTTCAGATTCATATTTTTGAGCCCCGAGAGCCCCCCGATACCGAGTTTTAGCTGCCTAGCACCAATTTGAAATTTTGAAAAAAAAAAGTCGCCATCTTGAATTTTTTTTTCCACAAGTGTCTAACAACCAACCTTTAAAAACAAAACCTGCTTTTTGTCAAACCAGCCAGCTGTGTGAATGACCTTGTTGTTGAAACAAAAAAAAAGTTACTTTGCAGGCCTAGGCCTGAAAAGCAGTATGAAATCCCTTTACAGTCCTCTCGAGTTGTTGCGCCCAAAAACCGATACTTCCGAGCCTATTATAATGAACGCAAAGACAATATTTCATTGCATGTTTGAGAAATAGTTATTTACGATACAAGTGTGGAAGGTAGGTGATTTCAGACGAGTGTGATGTGTGATTTTTAGTCACGAGCGAGGTACGAGCGAGTGATTAAACAAACACGAGTCGGAAATCATCTTACACACGAGTTCCGTACAAAACTTTACTATGCATGTCCGAGAAAATAGAAAATACTTTAATACTCACAAAGACTGTTTACATTTGAAAAAAAGTATTTTGATTTGATTTAGCCAACAAGAAGCCGTCGTTCACAATTTTTACTTCTTCAATAACATTTTACGGGTTTAAATTCATGATTCGTCCCTTTATCTCGGCATTATTTCAGCAGATTTGCACAAAACAAGTTCAAAATATACTAGACATCAATAAAAAATGGCGGAGTTATTTGGAAACCGCGCTCGACATAATCTACTACTGCGCATGTGCAAAAGTATTTTTTAGGGTTCCGTACCCAAAGGGTAAAAACGGGACCCTATTACTGAGACTTCGCTGTCCGTCCGTCCGTCCGTCCGCCCGTCCGTCCGTCTGTCACCAGGCTGTATCTCAACAACGGTGATAGCTAGACAGTTGAAATTTTCACAGATGATGTATTTCTATTGCCGCTATAACAACAAATACTAAAAATAAAATAAAATAAATATTTAAGGGGGGCTCCCATACAACAAACTTATTATAGATTATATATATATGTATAGGTACGGAACCCTTCATGCGCGAGTCGGGCTCGCACTTGCCCAATTTTTATTTAATATTCGTCTTATGTCAAAATGGCACAAGCGCGTGTACATTCAGCCAAATTTATTTAATGAATAACGATTTAAAGTTCGTTTATTAATCAAATTTTATATCTAATGTAATTAATGACGTGTTAAATTAATGAATTAATGAAATATTGGTTTTATTGTACTTTTATACGTGATAATAATCGGTATTTGACTTAATTATCAAACTTTTTGTAAATAATAAAACCTCTTTGTGTCAGGCTGTCAGATAATAAATTAAAAAAAAATTGAAAAGTAAAAAGCACTAGTGCGGAAAAGTAGTACTTTCCGCACAGTTTGAATGCCTAGAATACGCTCTTTTCGAGCACATGCATTTTAAATAGTGCAATGTGACAGTTGGAACAACAGACCCTTGACACCGGGCATGTTACGCCGCGGACGAATATACAGGGAATTGTTATAGTTATTTACGATACAAGTGTGGAAGGTAGGTGATTTCAGACGAGTGTGATTTTTAGTCACGAGCGAGGTACGAGCGAGTGATTAAACAAACACGAGTCGGAAATCATCTTACACACGAGTTCCGTACAAAACTTTACTATGCATGTACGAGAAAAAAGAAAATACTTTAATACTCACAAAGACTGTTTACATTGGAAAAAAAGTGTTTTCATTTGATTTATCCAACAAGAAGCCGTCTTCACATTTTTTACTTCTTCAATAACATTTTACGGGTTTAAATTCATGATTCGTCCCTTTATCTCGCCATTATTTCCGCAGATTTGCACAAAACAACTTCAAAATAAACTAGACATCAATAAAAAATGGCGGAGTTACTTGAAAACCGCGCTCAACATATCTACTACTGCGCATGTGCAATGTATTTTTTTAATATTCGTCTTTTATGTCAAAATGGCACAAGCGCGTGTACATTCAGCCAAATGTATTTAATGAATAACGATTTAAAGTTCGTTTTTTAATCAAATTTTATATCTAATGTAATTAATGACGTGTTAAATGGATTAATTAATGAAATATTGGTTTTATTGTACTTTTATACGTGATAATAATCGGTATTTGACTTATTTATCAAACTTTTTGTAAATAATAAAACCTCTTTGTGTCAGGCTGTCAGATACGTCTATAAATTAAAAAAAAATTGAAAAGTAAAAAGCACTAGTGCGGAAAAGTAGTACTTTCCGCACAGTTTGAATGCCTAGAATACGCTCTTTTTGAGCACATGCATTGTAAACATATTTAATGGTACGAAGCTTTTTGCACGATCTATTTACGCATAAATGTTGGCCTAGAGGAAAGAAAGTTTTCGTGCACCATAATATATCACAATTTCTATGCGAGGTTTTATTTTTAATATCTACACCCAAAAGGGGTCGATTGATCGGGTTTCCTTACCATAAAATTGTTAACAGGCTATTAAACAGAAAGCCTGTAAATATATCTACCCATGTATTATTTATGTTTGTTAAAATGAACAAATCAATATAAAAGTAGCAATATGTAACACTTAATGGAAGCATGTTTGCATAACATAGATAAGTTAATCTATATGCGTAATACGCGATGTTGCTACTGATTCAACAAGACAAACTGAACCCAAGAGTAATTTTAGGGTTTGCGAGGGTCTTAATAGACTCTGGGGTATGGTTTAAATATGGATACGGAATTACGGACGTTACACTGCGTTACATGAGTGAAATGATAACACGTGGGCTATCTGTGCTTTAAAAATAAACACCTGGACATTTTTTAATGCCGCATTTATCACTTTACATAGCAATTAGCACAAAATTAACATAGTATTTAGATAGGTTTATTCAGCTAATCCATTAATCTCAACCAATATTGCCCCATTTGCCATTAATAACAGCCGCAAAACTACAGTATATATGGTTCAGTCGAATTTAGCCAAATATAATTTACAGGTTACTGATGCTCATTCATTTTCGGTAAAAAAAATTGAATAGTAAATAAGTAAGTAGACAATAAGTAAAAGTACGAAGACACATTTATCTCTATATATTTTATCAATTATACCGTACGTCTCAAACTTAAAAGCAAACGTGCTACGCTTCTGGGACGCATTTAACTCAATTTACTGGCACGGGGAGTGTACGTATGGGGCGCTATCATCCAGGACCCTCGGGATCCGAGTCAAGAGTTTAATGGATAAATACCTCCATAGCTTGCCTCCATTGTCTTACTCCCACACCGTTATAAATATTAAAACAACACGATCCTACCTAGATACTCGTACATTTGAATATAGGCTAAATAATAGGCCTTTTACAATGCTTTTATTATTGTATTGTCCTGACAGACCATGTAAATAGGGGCTGAAAATTAACAAATAATTAATT
This sequence comes from Apotomis capreana, assembly GCA_947623375.1. Taxonomy (NCBI): domain Eukaryota; kingdom Metazoa; phylum Arthropoda; class Insecta; order Lepidoptera; family Tortricidae; genus Apotomis; species Apotomis capreana. The sequence goes on along the minus strand of OX392499.1, from coordinate 18,859,645 downwards.
CCTTTTATCCCGGATGGGCCCAATTCTGAACAGATTGTGTTTGTTATTGCGAGTACAATCTTTGCCGAACTTGGTACCATTGTGAATCTTGGAAAATGGTTAAGTATCTGTTCTATACTTGGAAATAGTATTTCTTGTGACTTTGCGGCGAGTCAAACTTATCTTTTTTATGCTTTCAAAACCTGTCATGTTCTCGGGATAAAGCAGTCGATGTTTACACTTCCGTCGTCAAGATAAAATCGTACATTTACACACGTACACGTATATATTTTGATGGAGGAAACTAAACCATCAAACATTCTGATTTAGGTACTTCAGTAACTTCGGTATCTACTACCGAACAATTGATTCACTCACGCGGGTAGGAAATGTTGTTTATACCACTTCATTCTCGCTTCTATAATTTCACGGAGACTAAAGATATAACGTCACTACGGAAATGTAAGGCAATTTTTGAAGTTATATGCCACTAGCTGTTGCCCGCGACTTCGTCCGCGTGGAACCTTAACTAAAAAATTTTACATCTTTATTATTTTCAGATCTAAGCAATGTTGAAATTACTAAACGTGATTTTTTTGCAATTTATCACGTTATAGTAACGAACCCTTCGTACGCGAGTCCGACTCGCTCTTGGGCTTTTTTTAGTTTTTTTTTCGGCTAAATTGGTCTAATTACGCAGTATCATCATGAAATCGGGTACATCTACGAACGAATAGCTTTACTAAATTCGATGAGTTTAAGAATAACACATACGTTTATACAATTTCGGTTACGAGAGAGAGGCCATGACACCCGTTCCGAGTCGTTCTTGGTGCAGAGGCTGTCCATCGCGGTCCAGCGCGGTAACGCGGCGAGCGTGTTGGGCACTTTTGCACCGGGAACGATTCGGGGCGGGCTTTTTGATTAGATAATATTTAGGTTTAGTTATTAGTTTTATTGTTTAATTTAATGTATTGTTATATTTTTAAAAGTTGTAGTTTAATAAATTTTTCTATCTGGGATTCGAATAATAATGTCTGAACACGCATCATCGGACGATGGAAGGGCAGGCGCAGCGCGAGGCGCGGGCGCCGCCGTGACGTCAGTCGGCGACCAACAGTCAGAGCAGACGTACGCTGCTCGGCGCCAAAACCTTGTATATATTACGTTTCAAGTTGTAAATATTAAACCCTATTTTGAAAATCAAGACTTCTTATTGTCCGCCCGGACAATATTTGGCGACCGTGAACAATTGAGGAAACTGCAAGATTCGTTGCATTACAAATTTGAAAAAACAACCGTTATGAAGCGTTGAGAAGAAAAATGTCGCCGACTCACCACCGCGAACAAAGGATTGGCTGTATCATTCTGCGGGACCTGAGAGACCTGTGATTTACGTGTTGGAGTGTAGGTCTAACCCGAGGGAAGTACGCCTTTTATCCTTACCTATGTTTAGTCCCATGTAATTCCAAAAATATTGGCTTCAATTTGTGTGAAGGCTTTCTTGCATCTTAAGCGTTAGGTAAATTTCCTAATCTAGCTTGCTAAAAAGACAAGACTATTAGCTGCACGCACCTGCCACTTTAATAAACAAATATCATTTCTCTTTATAGATAAATATAACATTTCTCTTTCGCAAGCGTTAGGTAATGAAATAATATCCTGATCTAGCTTGGTAAAAGACGCATTTATTCTTTATTCTCGCTCGCATTCTTATGCTTATTTCATGTGTAATTGCATTGTAAAACCGATAGTGCAGTTTTGCCGGTTAAGAAACGGCCAATTTTAAAATTTCAAACTGATAACGTTTCCTTTGTTCGCAATTCCTTTGTTTGCAATTCAGTTTTATTTTGCGTTAATATGGAATGCTAATGCCTTTTTAAGGTTGTTATTTATACTGTTTTGCATATTCGATAAATATATTTATAGGAAATAGTGATTATAAACGAAATTGTTCGTTTTTTTATAATATCAGCCCGTGTAATAATAAGTAATTAGCGTCAAGTTTCTAATAGCGATTTGCCGACCGTTTTCAGTGTTGTGTTCGCATCGGGACCGGCGCGAGCTACGGCGCTTGCTTTGTCCGGCCCGTTTCTCTGCCTGCTTCGCGCGCAGCTTGCTGGATAGCTGGGTGCTCGGCCGGAGCAGTCGTCTGTGTCGAGCAAATTGCAACTGCGACTGGATTTAACTGGTTTGAGATTTTATTTACCTATTTCATTGGTTGTCAGTGCCTTATTAGTTTGTTTTGTTTATAACCATGTCAAAAACTGAGGGGCCTATTAAGGTTGATGATCCTGCCGAATTATCTAAGCTTATTAAACAGCGGGGCATTATTAAAGGCCGGTTAACTAAGTTTGGTGATTATTTAAATTGCCTGCAAAAGTCAAAACCTGCCATAAGCACTTCCACTAAGTACAAAGAGTTGGAATTAAAGTTAAACAAATTGCAATCCGTGTTGAATGAATTTGATGATATTCAAGGTCAGATTGATTTGCTACACAGCGATTCCGTTGAGCAAGTTAAGGAACGGGATGATATTGAGAATCAGTTCATGTCTTTTTTAGCTATCGGGCAGGACCTTTTAGACTCATCGTCTTTTGAAAATAAAAATCTGTCTAACAAGGAGTCCAAGGATGATCAGGTATCCATGATCAGTTGTCAATCGAATTCATTTAACGCCATAAAACTTCCAACGATAAAATTACCAAATTTTGGAGGAAATTATTTGTTTTGGCTCGAGTTCAGGGATAGTTTTGAATCTATGATACACAATAATGCTAATATCCCGGATATAAATAAATTCCATTATTTACGCTCATCTCTAGAGGGAAGCGCAAGTACAGTCATAAAATCAATTGAGTTTAGTGCAAATAATTATAAACTTGCGTGGGATCTCTTATGCGATCGTTACAACAATAAGAACATTTTAATTAACAATCATTTAAAAGCAATATTTGATTTTGACAGTATGTCGAAGGAATCTTACAAAGCTTTGCGTTACGTTGTGGATCATTTTTCAAAACATTTACGAGCTCTCGAAACCCTAGGCCAGCCTACAAATCAATGGGATGCGCTAATTATATTTATGATTTCTGCCAAATTGCATATTACCACTAGTCAAAAGTGGGAAGAATTCAAATGTAATCTTAAGGAATAACCTACTTTGGAGGATTTTTATTCTTTCTTACGTAGTCGTGCTGACGTATTGGAAACGTCCTATAGTAATCATTCCGAAAAAAGTGATCACAAATTTGTATCACGGGAGCACAAGCCTAAGCAAAATAATAACCAATATAAAAGTTTTATGGTCTCTGTTGATAAAAAATCTAACAATATGTGTGAATTGTGTAATCAGGACCATCGTTTGTACAATTGTTCTACATTAAAAGAAATGAATGTCGAAGACCGAATTAACGAAGTTTCTAAACTGCGAGTATGTAAAAATTGTTTTCGTAAAGGTCACAATTCATTTAACTGTAATCTAAGGGGTTGTTGTCGTATTTGTAAGAAAAAACACAACACTTTGCTACATAAACAAGCAGTAGGAGCAGAAAGTACTGCACTTCCCAGTTCTTCTTCCCCAGTGTCATTGTCTGTCGTGTCTACAAGTCAAGTTTTGTTATGTACCGCATTAGTCAATATAGTTCATAATGACACGACATACACTGCGCGCGCACTCCTGGACTCGGGGAGCCAGTCTTCATTTGTGACAAATAATCTAAAGAAGAAGTTGGGTTTGACAGGAGACAATATAAATTCCATTAATATTTGCGGCATAAATAATGCAACTACTAATATAACAGAGGAATGTCTACTCAAAATAAGCTCTCGGGTTCTCCCTTACAATGTAAGCGTAAAATGTTTAATAATTCCGCAAATCACTAACGTTCTACCTAACGTGCAAATCGATGTTACGGGATTACAATTACCGATGGATATTGAGCTAGCGGACCCGAGATTTTATTCTCCTTCTGAGATAGACATTCTGTTGGGAGCAAACGTTTATTGGGACATAATGAAACCTAATATTATGAAGTTAGGTACTAATAAACCGGTTTTGCAGGATTCCCAACTGGGATGGTTAGTGGCTGGCCCTGTCGCTGGAGCTCAGCCTGCAGCAAATGTTGCGTGCAATTTTAGTCAGGAAATTCGTGACTCTCTTGAGAAATTCTGGTTAATTGACGATCTACCCTCCGCGAAAATTTATTCTCCAGAAGAGCAATTGTGTGAACAACACTTTGTAGATAGTTTTTCTCGTTTGCCTAGTGGTAGATTTTCTGTTCAAATCCCTTTTAAGGAGGAACCGGTGGAGGCACTCGGGCAAAATTATTACACAGCTAAAAAATGCTTGGAGAACTTAGAAAAGAGGTTTGCTAGGTATCCTAATCTAAAACAAAAGTATCGAGAGTTTTTGAAGGAATATAGGGAGCTGGGTCACCTGACAAAAGTTGAGCGACCTGCATTTGGGTTTTATTTGCCACACCATGCTGTAGTGCGCGAGAAGAGCGAGACTACTAAGCTTAGAGTTGTTTTTAATGCATCTTGTAAAACGTCTTCTGGAAAGTCACTCAACGATATTCAACGAATTGGCCCTATTGTGCAAAGTGATTTGATGTCTCTTTTGTTGCGTTTTCGTCAGCATAAGTTTATATTAATTGCAGATATCGAAAAATGTATCGCCAAATTGAAGTGCACCCATCTCAGCGCCATCTACAATTAATTCTTTGGCGTGACAATAGAAATCAACCTATAGAGGTCCTGAGACTAAATACGATTACGTACGGAACTTCGTCGGCTCCATTTTTAAGCACGCGCTGTCTTAAGCAGTTAGCACTAGACTGTCCGGATAATATTGTGTCGAATGTAATAAAAAATGATTTTTACGTAGACGATTTAAATACTGGAGCGGATACAGTTGAAGAATTGAAACATATAGCTGATGGAGTTATTAAAGTTTTAGATTGTACTAGTTTGTTTGAAAATGACGAAAACGCATCAACATCTTTAGATTTAAATAAAGAATCAAGCGTTCTTGGTCTAAACTATTCTCCAAAATTGGATACATTGCAATTTTCAAGAGACCAAGAGCCTGCTTCTATTTGTACTAAAAGGTCAGTTATTTCGACCACTTGTAAAATTTTTGATCCGCTAGGATTAATGTGCGCCTCCACGATTATCGCTAAAGTTCTACTTCAGAAATTGTGGTGTGCTAAACTAGATTGGGATGATCCGGTACCCGAGGAATTTACGAAGGATTGGGCTAGGCTCGTTAAAGATTTCTCCTTTTTGTCTGAAATAAAGGTACCGAGGCGTGTATTAGGTGACAACCCTGAATATATTGAACTGCATTGTTTGGTAGATGCTTCTCAGATGGCTTATGCTACGTGTGTGTATCTGCGATCAGTACACAGTGATGGTGAAGTCACTATCAATTTATTATGTGCTAAAGCTCGCGTGGCACCGATTAAACCAACTACGATCCCGCGGCTAGAGTTATGTGGGATGTTATTGGGAGCACGTTTATGTGATAAAGTTAGCCAATCATTGCGTTGTGATATAAAAAGTAAATTTATATGGACTGACTCCACTGTAGTATTGGGATGGTTAAAAACACAGTCTAAAGATTTGAAAGCGTTCGTTTGTAACCGCGTCAACGAAATACACGAGTTAACACCGGGTTATACTTTCAATCATGTGCCTACTGATAAAAATCCCGCTGATATTGCTTCTAGGGGTGTCGATCCCATGTCCTTGCTTTCCTGTTCACTTTGGTGGAAAGGGCCGTCTTTCCTCCAGTTCAACGCCAGTGATTGGCCAGAACAAAAACACGTCAAAATACCTATTACTAACTTACCTGAAAGTAAAATAACCCATGATCTCAATTCTATAAAATGTCACGTCGAAGTTGATAATAATAAATCTGTCCAGTTTGATAAATTTTCTAATTTTAATCGGCTAAAGAGAACATATGCGTATGTGTTGCGTTTTATAAATAATTGTCAAGCCGACAAGGCAAAACTGTCTGGACAGTTAGATATTACTGAACTAAATAATTCTTTGCAAGTTTTGATAAAAGCCTGTCAATTTGAATCCTTCGAGAACGACTTAAATAATATCTCGAAAAGTAAACCTATTCATCGTCGATCGAAATTATTGCCATTGACACCTTTCATAGATTCGGAAGGAATTCTACGAGTTGGAGGTCGACTCCAAAACTCGCTATTCGAGTACGATAAAAAGCACCCTATTATATTGGATGCCAAGCATCATTTCACAAAGTTAATAATGAGACACGAGCACATACAATTATTTCATGCTGGCCCTCAGCTTCTTTTAGCAGCTGTTAGAGAACGCTTCTGGCCTATAGGAGGTAGGAACGTAGCACGTAGTACTGCTAGGCAGTGCTTGATTTGTACACGACTTCGAGGCAAAACCTTACAACCTATCACGGGCAATGTGCCTGGCGAAAGAATTAACTCTTCCTACGTGTTCAACACGTGTGGAATCGATATGGCCGGACCATTTATGATTTCGAGTAGGAAGGGAAGGGGAAGTAGCACTTCAAAATGTTACCTGTGCCTTTTTGTATGTCTCGCTACTAAAGCAATACATCTCGAGCTGGTCAGCGACCTTAGTACGGAAGCATTTATTCTTGCCTTACGGCGGTTCGTGTCTCGTAGAGGCAGACCCAATATAATTTATTGTGATAATGGTTCAAACTTTAAGGGCGCAAGCAATGAACTGGGTAAATTAATTAAGTCCAGTCGTCAGGCTATAACTGATTTTTCTAACGAAAGAGAAATTAAATTCATGTTCTCCCCTGCTTATTCTCCCCACTTTGGTGGCATATGGGAGGCTGGCGTAAAGTCAGCTAAATATCACCTTCGGCGCATTGCCGGTAAAGCTTCCCTGACGTTTGAGGAGTTAGCAACCTTATTCACACAAATTGAAGCCATTCTAAATTCCCGACCACTCACTCCTCTTTCGTCATGCCCTACTGATCCCTCTCCTTTGACTCCAGGGCACTTTCTTATCGGCCGACCTCTCACATCGGTACCGTCTCAGCAAATTACTACAAAGTACCCCAACAGATATGAGTGCATAGAGCAACTGAGGCAACACTTCTGGGAGAGGTGGCGGCGAGAGTTCATTGCAGAGCTACAACAACGCACGAAGTGGCAAACGCGACAACGCGAACTTCGGGTTGGAGACCTCGTGATCCTGAAAGAAGAACAACTACCTCCTCTTCAGTGGCGACTCGCACGAATCCAACGCCTTTATCCAGGACCAGACGGAGTCAATCGTGTAGCTGATGTAATTACTAATCGGGGCACGATAAGGAGAGCAATCAATAAAATGTGTATTATCCCTTCTACAGACGCTGTCGAAGGGACGAATGCTGTACATACCCAGTAAAGGCAGCACATATGAATACTGTAGAAGGGACGCAACGATTTCATTCTAACGTGTATTATTCCTTCTACAGACGCTGTCGAAGGGACGAATGCTTTACATACCCAGTAAAGGCAGCACATATGAATACAGTAGAAGGAATTAAGTGTTCCAGTGTATATAATTAAGTGAGACCGATGGAGCATTTTTCTTGAAAGCTGAGCTTTCAACGCCGGGAGGATGAACACGCATCATCGGACGATGGAAGGGCAGGCGCAGCGCGAGGCGCGGGCGCCGCCGTGACGTCAGTCGGCGACCAACAGTCAGAGCAGACGCACGCTGCTCGGCGCCAAAACCTTGTATATATTACGTTTCAAGTTGTAAATATTAAACCCTATTTTGAAAATCAAGACTTCTTATTGTCCGCCCGGACAATGTCTTTATACAAAGTTTCAAGTCCCGCACTCAAAAAAATGTTTGATCTTCATACAAATATTCAACGCCCTTTTATACCTTCAGGGCTGAATTTTCAAAAACGCTGAAGTTAATTTTCTTGTATTCTATTCATATGCCTTTAAATAAAGTTTTAAGCCCCGCACTCAAAAAAATGTTTGACCTTCATACAAACTTTCAACCCCTTTTTCACCACCTTCAGGGCTGAATTTTCAAAAACGCTGAAATTACTTTTCTTGTAGTCTAATTATATACCTTTACACAAAGTTTAAAGTCCCGCGCTCAGAAAAAGGTTTGATCTCCATACAACCTTTCAACCCCTTTTACACCCATGTAGGGGACGAATTTTTGAAAACGCTGAAATTAATTTTCTTGTATTTTAATAGTATGCTTTAACACAAAGATTCAAGTCCCGCGCTCAAAAAAATATTTGATCTCCATACAAATTTTCAATCCCTTTTTTACCACTTTAGGGGTTGAATTTTCAAAAACGCTGAAATTACTTTTCTTTCATTTTATTTTAATACCTTTTTACGAAGTTTCAAGTTCCTAGCTTAAAATTAAAATTGAACCCCAAGAGAAACTTTCATCCCCCTTTTAACCCCATTAGGGGTTGAATTTTTTACGTTTAATTAATGTTATTTTTTTATTCTTATATATGCCTTAATGAGAAGTTTCAAAGAATTTGTAATGGATTCAAACTTTCAACCCTTTTTTAACCCTCTTAGGGGATGAATTTTTGAAAACGCTAAAATTACTTTTCTTGTATTCTAATAGTATGCCTTAACACAAAGATTCGAGCTCCGCGCTCAAAAACATATTTGTTCTTCATACAAACTTTCAACCCCTTTTTTACTACATTAGGGGATGAATTTTCAAAAACGCTAAAAATAAATTTCTTGTTTTTTAATAAAATATTGTTTACCAAAGATTCTAACTCATAGCTTAAAAAAAAACTTGTACCCCATACAACCTTTCATCCCCTTTTTAACCCCCTTAGGGGTTGAATTTTTCAAAATCGCTTCTTATATCTTGTACACTTTATAAGTGCAACATACTGTGCAAATTTCAACTCTCTAGCATTTGTAGTTTCGGCTCTGCGTTGATGAGTCAGTCAGTCAGTCAGGACACTTGCATTTATATATATAGATTAGCGGTGTTCCCCATACAAACTTTGCACCTCTTTATAACCCCCTTAGAGGTGAAATTTTCCAAAACGCTGAAATTACTATTTTTGTATTTGATTAAGCAAGCTTTCTACAAAGTTTCAAGTTTCTAGTTCAAAAAATAAAGTTTCTCCCATATAAACATTGCACCCCTTTTTAACCCCCTTAGGGGTGAAATTTTCTAAAACGCTGAAAGTACTTTTTGTGTTTTTGAATAAGTAATCTTTCTACAAAGTTTCAAGTCTCTAGCTCCAAAAAAAAAGTTTCCCCTATACAAACTTTGCACCCCTATTTAACCCTCTTAGGGGAGGTATTTCCAAAAATCCCTTCTTATCCCTAGCCCACGTTATAAAAGTAACCTACTGTGCAAAAATAAACTCTCTATCATTAGTAGTTTCGGCTCTGCGTTGATGAGTCAGTCAGTCAGTCAGGACACTTGCATTTATATATATATAGATAGATAGATTAAGTTCGATTTATAGTGATAATGTAAATTGCATAATGCAATGCATGTTATTGAAATTGCAATATTGCAGCGTAAAAAAATACGTTCTCTTCTTTAGCAGCGCGTAAATTATCTTTTATTGGTGTAGCCACAAAACTAATCATAACGAATGAAAATCATTATTTAACGTTAATTCAAGGGTTGTTGTGACGGAAAATTTAAGTTACTGTGGTTCATAAGCACTACGATAATTTTATGTAGTTTTAAAGGTACATTGGATACCAAATTGCGTTTAATTGGAAACCGTCAGTGATCTGCAAGACCCGCTGAATTAAAAATGTATTCGAACTTTAATGGCGCCCTACTTGATCAGTGATGCAAGGACACTCATCCAAATGTGATCATCAACGTCGATCTCATTCCCTTTATACATCATTTTTAACGTTTTTAACGAAAGTATTATGTGTTCCATAGAACATGTTAGGTATATAAATAATACTATGAGAATTTAAAGATTCATTTCTGAGCTTGTAGTATAGATAGAACTCTCAACGGACAAAGGTGAGGTGTGGGATCTAGTGCCGTTTAGTACAAAATGAAGCTTTAATTATAAGTTGATAAATAAATAATGCATTAAGTCCTCTATTTGTTTGTCTATTAAATAATAATAATGAATATCAGACAACCTCACACAAATCAACCTAGTCCCAAATTAAGCTCAAGAAGGCTTGTGTTATGGGTACTAGGCGACGATATACAATACTTATATAGATAAATATATACTTAAATACATAGATCATCCATGACCCAGGCACAAATATTCGTGTTCATCACACAAATATTTGCCCTTGCCGGGATTTGAACCCGGGACCGTCGGCTCAGTAGGCGGTTGCTTAATCACTGCGCCAACCGCGTCGTCACAAAATTTAAAGTTTAAATAAAAATAAGCACGACTTATCAGAAGTATTATGAATGATTATTTATGCTTGATATGTATGTAGCCACACCTAAATATGTGGATGACGTATGCCAGTTACTTATATGAATTAGCTATTAATGCATAGGGTAGTTCCCAATTTTTTTAATAACTAGCTTTTGCCCGCGACTTCGTACGCGTAGAACTCGTTAATTGATATTGACAATTAAAAAAAAATTAGACTTTTAACCCTTTCAGGTATTCAATACTCGAATGGAATCTAGTTAGTAGTTTAGTTTTGGGCTATTGGGTGAAAGTCATGGACAAAATGCAAAACATCCTTTTTGAATCTTTTTGGAGTTGCAAGTAAGTCCCATTCGATTTAATAAGTTATCCGAGGCTAAATCCCATTCGATTCCATAAGCTATGCTTAGAAATGGTTTGAGATGGTGACGGCCCATAATCAACTGACGAAGAAGGTATGGTTCTATTTCTATTCACCAAAGAATTTTGTCACATTATGAAATTGGGATGGGATGGGATGAAATTTAGCCCTTAATTTGACAAAAGATGACGAAGGTCGCTGGTTCAAGCCTCGTTATGGTAAAATAGAGCAAAATATTCTGGTTCGAAAAAAAAATATGGAAAAAGATGATCGAAGAATTTGTTTACCCTGCCATATTTGTACGCCAAATTAAGGGTTAGAAAGAGACAATTCAACAATTGGCTGATAACGACGATTTCAGAACACTGGCGACCGTCCATCAATCATAGTTTAAAATTAAGAGGAACGAACGTAAATACTTTCACGTTTATAATATTACTAGCGACCCGCCCCGGCTTCGCACGGGTGCAATGCTGATAAATTATGCATTTATTATACATATAAACCTTCCTCTTGGATCACTCTATCTATTTAAAAAAAACCGCATCAAAATCCGTTGCGTAGTTTTAAAGATTTAAGCATACAAAGGGACATAGGGACAGAGAAAGCGATTTGAAGTTTGGTGCAATATACCATTTTTCTTTAAATAATCATCAAAAGTTTTATTGACACATTCCTTCCCATTATCACTTCGAAATAATTTTATCTTTTTATCCAGTTCATTTTCTACTCGACTTTTAAATTCCATAAATTTATTAAATACCTCTGCTGTGCTTTTCATAAAAAACACAAAGACTTTACGTGAATAGTCATCAATAAAAAAAAAGTGTGTGTGTCAGCTCCGACGCACGACTGGAGTTTACTCTTCAGGCCAGGCGCGCACCACGATTTTTTTTTAGTCGCGCGCTAATTTTGTCGCAGAAATAAGCGTACTTCTGGGTTTATGAAAATCGTGGTGCGCGCACTCTCATATAAACCCGTATCTTGCATTTATGCGACAAAATTATCGCGCGACTAAAATCGTGGTGCGCGCCTGGCCTTAAGAACGATTATAAAATATATACTCAATACTCAATACGTTTATTGCACATAATGATTAGTAAATAGTTTAAGTATCACATTATGTACCCTGTTGGATATAAATAAACTTAAAAATAACATGTACACGAAAACAACTAAATTTGTATACACTATTTACATAAAAAAAACTGTATACAAATTTAGCCGATTGCGATAAGGGTTCCGCCAATATTGAATTGAACATTAGATTCAAGAAAGATCTGGTATTAGACCTAGCCATTTACATTAGACAAAAACAAACGTACAAAATCACCTTCCTTAAAAAAATCCTTAAATAAATCCAAAATCCCCTTAACAACAATTCCAAACAGCGTTTTGAACTTCTCCTCCCAACTTTCGGTAGAAAACAAAATATCCTTCGTCTTCTCAACCAGCCTTTCAAAAGTAATACGTCTCTTCTTCTTGTCCTTATTTTGTCTTTGATCTTCCATATCAGCTGCTCAATAGTAGGCTGATTGACCAATAGACACTCGGACCTCTTCACATCTGTTACTCTTTTTGGCTTCCGCGGCTTACGAACCTCTTGTTGTGGCTCGCTCTCTAATCTGTACTAACTTACTGATCGCTGGCCCTCAGCCTGACAGACAGAATCTTCAGACTCTTTAGATTGTAACGGCTTCGACAAATTAGCATCTCTATATGACTTTCCAAAACTTAAGTCATTCTCAAAAACAGATGGCGCATCCTGACTACAAACATCCGTATCCTTTTTTTCCTTATTTTGCATATACAACCAAAAAGCCCGTTTATATATACCAATATATCCCTCAGCAGACATAATCCTGCGAATTTCTTACTCCTTCACAAAAACCGGGCACGACTTATCTAAGGCCATATGGCTGCCTTTACAATTAATGCATCTAAAAATAGTCGTTTCGCAATTGGCATGCTCCCCGCCGCATTTCGGACAAGTAACTTTAGTAGTAGGACAAAACCTGCTCAGATGACCGAACTTCCAACATATTGAACATTGGGTAACCGGGAAAGTGTACTGATTTACCTTAAATCGGCAACCGTAGGCATAAACATATGGCGGTAAGGAAGTTCCCTTAAAACACAGACGACTAGCTTCAGCCTTAACCCAACGCCCATCATGATCCAAACGGTTCAGTCTACATATTGACTAAATGTCTTCAGACCCTTCAATATTCTTTAAAAATTTATTTATTTAATCTTTATTGCACAAATGAAAACAAATCGTACAAAAGGCGAAAATAAAAATTCGTCTTCCTCAACCTCCAACTCAACCTGCCTTTTAATTCCATAAGAGCAGCATGCCATATTAGACCAATAATAACGTCTCGTCTCATTGTTAAACTCCTGAGAAGCCAGAAGCTTCTCCGCATCATCCTTAGAGTTAAACTGTATGCGAACTTTACGTGGACCCATAAACTTGACGGATAAAAATCCTTTTATACCCTTAAATTGCAGCAACTTTGCCAAACCAATCTGTTTCGGTAAATCTTCTTTTGACACTATATAAACTTCAAATAGCTTGTCAGGCACACCGTCCGGCTCCAGCTGCGTTTTGGCGGTTGCTTAAACCCGCAAGCGTTTAGGTTTCCTGCCTATTGTGATAAAACTATCACTACAACCACAGCTTTCGTCGCTCAGACCACAAGCACGCTTCACCGCTATATGCCGCACATCCGACATGGACTCAGCGTCCGATACAATATCCGATTGACTCGGCCCTGCCTTATTATCAAACTCCACTTCAGATAGCCACGACGGAGCAGCCCGCTGCCCACATTCTAAAAGTGACGTATCACTCACGACACCTCGACTTGACTCACTCATCGCAAAAACAGCGAAAAGGACTCTAAAACTGAATTAACTTATAAATAAAATAAAATTTGATAAAATTTTCAACCGTCGCCTTTGACAACCAAACGTCAATCCTCGCAATACTTATATTTTTGGAACGTATCTGCCGTGCTAATTTAAAAAGTCGTATCTCAGTATACGATCGGGGTATAAATACGACTTCTTAATTTAGCAGGTTATGCGTTAAGCGTTATAGACTAAGCTCCCGATATAAAATGACCTTCACAGAGATGTTTATTTGATGAAATGTATTATATATTTAGTTTAAAATGTCAATAAATAAATTGCATATGGGTTGCCTAACAAATTTTAGTCCAGGGTATGTTTAGTTTAAAATTAAAATTTATTTTTTTTACATTTCACCGATTTTATTATTAGATAAATTCATAATTAAATAATCTTTACTTTTATTTAATTTCAATTCAACAATTAGACCTTTGCAAAATGCTAGCAGGTATAGATTTACCTGTTTATACCTGGCTACCCAATAGTTGTGACGGGAAAAGAATAGGCAACCTAACGTTTGCATATTCTATGGGCTTCTTACTTTCGATTGGTATAGAATTTATCTAATATTAATCAAACCGGTGAAATGTTTAAAACAATTTTTTTTTATTATTAATTAAACATACCCTGGACGTAAATTTGTTAGGCAACCCATATGCAATATAGTTATTGACATATTAAATTAAATATAAAATACATTTCATCAAATAAACAATCTCGGTGAAGGTTATTTTATATCGGGATCTTAGTCTATAACGCTTAACGCATAACCTGCTAAATTACGAAGTCGTATTTTTACCCCGATCGTATACTGAGATACGACTTTTTAAATTCGCACGGCAGATACGTTCGATTTTACACCCCATATTTTTCATACCCCGGGCTTATATATGAAAATCGATTCTTAAGGAGTAAACTCCAAAAAACTGTGAAATACCTTGAACCTCCAATTGATGTGGTTTGTAGCGGACCACAATACCACATACATCACTGTGTATGACCTCTAGCAATTCTTTTGCCCGGGAGCCATTACGACGACGCAACGGAGCCACGCTGTTACGTCGCCTAAATCAAACTAAATTTAAGTTTTTATTTTATTTTATTTATAATTTTGTAGTTCACAGTGCCTTAGTTTAATCACTGTAATGCTGTGTAACTAATTTGAATAAATAAATAAAAAAGTGTGTGTGTCAGCTCCGACGCACGACTGGAGTTTACTCTTCAGGCCAAGCGCGCACCACGATTTTTTTTTAGTCGCGCGATAATTTTGTCGCAGAAATAAGCGTACTTCTGGGTTTATGAAAATCGTGGTGCGCGCACTCTCATTATAAACCCATATCTTGCATTTATGCGACAAAATTATCGCGCGACTAAAATCGTGGTGCGCGCCTGGCCTTAAGAACGATTATAAAATATATACTCAATACTCAATACGTTTATTGCACATAATGATTAGTAAATAGTTTAAGTATCACATTATGTACCCTGTTGGGTGCTGCAAACAAGAACGAGGAGGTAAGCACTTACATAATATTAATATACGAGTATAATATACAGCAAAATTACAATATTTTACAAGGAAAATTTACTTCCGATTCATTTTTAACAAATTGGAGAGATCATGAGTAGTAACTAAATAAGGAAGCGTGATGTAAAGCGCCCTCGAGCGGCTAGTTTAGTTACTAAATTTACGAAAAAAAAAACGTATCTTACTATGAAATCCATACAAAGATACGACCTTATTAATTAAGGAGCTTTGATAATTTTTATGAACATGCCAGCTCCAGCAGGCCTAATACACAACATCATTCATCTAAAAGACATAGATAAATAAAAATATAAACCGTATAAACTTAAAAATAACATGTACACGAAAACAACTAAATTTGTATACACTATTTACATTAAAAAAACTGTATACAAATTTAGGCGATTCCGATAAGGGTTCCGCCAATATTGAATTGAACATTACATTCAAGAAAGATCTGGTATTAGACCTAGCCATTTACATTAGACAAAAACAAACGTACAAAATCACCTTCCTTAAAAAAATCCTTAAATAAATCCAAAATCTCCTTAACAACAACTCCAAACAGCGTTTTGAACTTCTCCTCCCAACTTTCGGTAGAAAACAAACTATCCTTCGTCTTCTCAACCAGCCTTTCAAAAGTAATACGTCTCTTCTTCTTGTCCTTATTTTGTCTTTGATCTTCCATATCAGCCCGCTCAATAGTAGGCTGATTGACCAATAGGCACTCGGACCTCTTCACATCTGTTACTCTTTTTGACTTCCGCGGCTTACGAACCTCTTGTTGTGGCTCGCTCTCTAATCTGTACTAACTTACTGATCGCTGGCCCTCAGCCTGACAGACAGAATCTTCAGACTCTTTAGATTGTAACGGCTTCGACAAATTAGCATCTCTATATGACTTTCCAAAACTTAAGTCATTCTCAAAAACAGATGGCGCATCCTGACTACAAACATCCGTATCCTTTTTTTCCTTATTTTGCATATACAACCAAAAAGCCCGTTTATATATACCAATATATCCCTCAGCAGACATAATTCTGCGAAATTCTTACTCCTTCACAAAAACCGGGCACGACTTATCTAAGGCCATATGGCTGCCTTTACAATTAATGCATCTAAAAATAGTCGTTTCGCAATTGGCATGCTCCCCGCCGCATTTCGGACAAGTAACTTTAGTAGTAGGACAAAACCTGCTCAGATGACCGAACTTCCAACATATTGAACATTGGGTAACCGGGAAAGTGTACTGATTTACCTTAAATCGGCAACCGTAGGCATAAACATATGGCGGTAAAGAAGTTCCCTTAAAACACAGACGAATAGCTTCAGCCTTAACCCAACGCCCATCATGATCCAAACGGTTCAGTCTACATATTGACAAAATGTCTTCAGACCCTTCAATATTCTTTAAAAATTCGTCTTCCTCAACCTCCAACTCAACCTGCCTTATAATTCCATAAGTGCAGCATGCCATATTAGACCAATAAGAACGTCTCGTCTCATTGTTAAACTCCTGAGAAGCCAGAAGCTTCTCCGCATCATCCTTAGAGTTAAACTGTATGCGAACTTTACGTGGACCCATAAACTTGACGGATAAAATTCCTTTTATACCCTTAAATTGCAGCAACTTTGCCAAACTAATCTGTTTCGGTAAATCTTCTTTTGACACTATATAAACTTCAAATAGCTTGTCAGGCACACCGTCCGGCTCCAGCTGCGTTTTGGCGGTTGCTAAAACCCGCAAGCGTTTAGGTTTCCTGCCTATTGTGATAAAACTATCACTACAACCACAGCTTTCGTCGCTCAGACCACAAGCACGCTTCACCGCTATATGCCGCACATCCGACATGGACTCAGCGTCCGATACAATATCCGATTGACTCGGCCCTGCCTTATTATCAAACTCCACTTCAGATAGCCACGACGGAGCTGCCCGCTGCCCACATTCTAAAAGTGACGTATCACTCACGACACCTCGACTTGACTCACTCATCGCAAAAACAGCGAAAAGGACTCTAAAACTGAATTAACTTATAAATAAAATAAAATTTGATAAAATTTTCAACCGTCGCCTTTGACAACCAAACGTCAATCCTCGCAATACTTATATTTTTGGAACGTATCTGCCGTGCTAATTTAAAAAGTCGTATCTCAGTATACGATCGGGGTATAAATACGACTTCTTAATTTAGCAGGTTATGCGTTAAGCGTTATAGACTAAGCTCCCGATATAAAATGACCTTCACAGAGATGTTTATTTGATGAAATGTATTATATATTTAGTTTAAAATGTCAATAAATATATTGCATATGAGTTGCCTAACAAATTTAAGTCCAGGGTACCCCGGGCTTATATATGAAAATCGATTCTTAAGGAGTAAACTCCAATAAATAAATTACTTGGAAAAGGTTTCCTGGTTTGTTTTCCTTCTAAACATGTAACACATACACAACTTTCAGATTGCGGTGACAATTTCACGCCGGTAGTACAGTTTGGCATTTTATCAACATCATTCAAATTTAAATGTGCCATTTTTGGATGCCACAAGTAGGTATCAGTCTCTGTAAAAGCTGCCATCGCTCGGTTCTCATTATTATAAGCTTTAAGTCTGTAGGTATCATTTATCAGTGTAGCACTTACTACCATTTGCCCATTTTGATTTTTTATCTGACAGTCATCAACATTAAATTCTACTTTACAGCCTGCTTTAATTATCTTACTCACAGACAGCAAATTTGTGGATAATTCTGGTATAAATAGAACATTTCTCACCTGGATTGCTTCACTGCCAGTCTTATTGGGTATATACTTGTATTATAACATCACCACAGCTTTCGACATGTAGCACCTTGTTGTCAGCTATTCTTATGTGGTTAACAGGTGGAGCTGTCTCATTCACCAACCATTCCCGGTGCATCGTCATGTGGGTTGATGCGCCAGAATCCACGTACCAGTTCATTGTATCATTCACCTGCATGGCGGAAAAGGCTGCTATAAAACCATTATTATGTTTCTTATTTCTAACCTCAGACTTATTTTTCCTATGCCAACAATTCTTACTTAAGTGCCCATACTTATTACTCTGAAAGCATCGGGGGCCTTTTGATTTTGACTGGGATGAATAACCTGGCTTGACATTTTTGGAGTTTGTGTAAAAAGCGGTAGTGTCTGTTTTCGTTACCTCTTACTTGCAAGAGCTTAGTTTTGATGAAATCGGCACTAATTTTTATACCCGAACTCTCTATGCCCATTATCATTGGCTTGTAAACATCTGGCAAGCCTGCCGACATCAGTGTCCCGAGCCACTCATCATCCACTTGAAATGATATATTTCGCAACTTATGAGCTGATGACATTAATTTATTTACGTAATCTTCCACGCTTGTACTTGTTTCTAATGTAGTATTTATTCTTTCAATAAACCGACTTTACGGAGTAAACCTGAGTCTTGAAATGTATGTAATAAATTGTTCCAAACCTCTTTCGCTGTTTTTGCCTCTGTATGTGAACATATAGCATAGGGTCCACTAAGAGTATAAGCTTTGATTTCGTGTTAAGATCCTTCTTTGAGTCTGTTGTTTCATTTTCCACACATTCCCACAAGTCCTCATGTTGTAGGTTGTAGGTAAGCTTTGACGGCAAAACTCCAGCTTGTCCAGTTGTCACGGCCAGTGAGCTTTTCAATTGTCATCATATGATTGCTTGATCCCATTATTTATACTTTATTATACGCAAGCTGAAAAAAATTCCGGCGACCGAACTAACTTTGAGATTAAGTTAACAAATTATTTTCGTTACTATTTTAAAACTGCACAAATTGACTTAATAACTTTTACAGGTAGGGCTGGGCCCATAACCTGATAAATTAAACAAAAGAAATTAACTTTCTTCAAATATAAGTATTAAAACAAAATAAACCTTACAGAGCACACAATAACATGGCAAGATTATATAGCGCAGAGACAGTCCTTATGGAATTTCATAACGTCAGGTGAGGGCGTGATCATTGTTGCTATTAAATAAGAGCAGGAGCAGGTTTATACATTTCCATCATATAAGTACATCGCACGGGTGCAACGCTGATAAATTATGCATGTATTATACATATAAACCTTCCTCTTGAATCACTCTATCTATTAAAAAAAACCGCATCAAAATCCGTTGCGTAGTTTTAAAGATTTAAGCATACAAAGGGACATAGGGACAGAGAAAGCGACTTTGTTTTATACTATGTAGTGATTAGGATTATTTATATATGTTAAGTATCCTATCTTTGCATACTGAGTTATTTACTGTGGTTATTTACTACTTTATTTATACTCAGTTACCAAGCGGAGGTACATAATCAAAGCTCGTAGGCACTATTTTCAGATGATGTGCGTATCGGAACATGATACCTACCTGAAGACCTCCGATATTTGAAATTTTACTTTCGTATAGTGCTATTCCATTCACTCAAATATACCTTGACAGGAGATTGAGAAGGATGACACAGTTCGACAGTCGAATTTTGAACATCGGAGTAGCCCTTCTGCAATCACTGGTTTGACATGTCTTGCCAGATGGGTGTGTGACGTTTTTCAAATCAAATGTGATTGAATAAAATTTGTAAAATTTTATGTATTTGATTCTTGAAAGTACGCGATTAATCGAATTTTGCGGAAACATATTCCCATATCAGAATTAATTGTTTTTTTACAAAGAATAGTTTAGTATGCGTTTTGTGAAGGTCTATCGTAGGTAGTTGTTTACGTCAAAACGATGACATGTAGGGAGTTGTTGCAACTACAATGATTTGCTCTCCATACAAAGTTTAATCCCGTTTTTCGTCCCTAAAAGGGATAAAACTTGCTATAAATGATAGCCTATGTCCTATTCTGATATATAAGGTACATAACTGGAAAGTTTCATCATAATTCGTTAAGTAGTTTTTGAGATTAAGTGGAACGTACATCCATCCATCCATCCATCCAAACTTTTACGTTTATAATATTATTAGGATTAGGATAGGATGTGTTGACAGGAAATGTAATGGATAACTTTTTAAGTATTTTTCTATTTGTTTCATCATATGCCTGATGGAAATTTTACAAGATTTTCGAAGAACGTGACTTTGATCACTCGAAACATATGATACGTTTCTAAATCACATCAAAACGACTCTATTAGTGTAACTATACCTTCACAATTTAAGGG
Source organism: Apotomis capreana (assembly GCA_947623375.1). Classification (NCBI taxonomy): domain Eukaryota; kingdom Metazoa; phylum Arthropoda; class Insecta; order Lepidoptera; family Tortricidae; genus Apotomis; species Apotomis capreana. Next base: position 18,839,268 of record OX392499.1, on the reverse strand, counting down.
TATATCTAAGAAACTATCCTATACTGTTTACTATCTACTGATCTACATTATAACAATAAAAAAAAACAACAATCTTTATATTATTCATTTCCCTCTGCGCAAATTGCTCTTATCTTTAATCTTTAAGCAAATTAGGAAGAAGAGCAGAACAATTTATAATAACACATTAGGCACACTTTCAAGTGGATTTACGGTGCCTACTTCACGTCATGTCACGACAATCCAACCTTCGCGTTGTACAACAAACGGTCTGCAAATTTTATGCCATGTCTCTTAATTCTCTCGCAACCTGCCCCTAAAATAAATTATTCCACAGTCCTTTAAAGCGGCATGATAAAATGCTTGCAAAATAGATATTTTTCCTTCATTTTACCATAATGTTTCCTCACGGGCAATCTTTTAACAAAAGAGGCCCCTGTAACGACCTGCGTAATGATTATAAGTGGCCATATTCCCGTGACCAGAGTGACTGGAGTGCCGGTAATGTGTCGCTGACCTTTCAGCGGCGCGATATCGCCTCCATCATTCATGCCCTGAGATATAATGATATAATTATATCGTCGTAACTAAGTGATATAAGCTAGCTAGCAGTTGTGAGCCGGCTATAACCTGCTATGGAGGATGTTCAGCGAGAATATAGACCTAGATCTATCTTAATAATAGTAATTAATTGAGGTAGGGAAATAAATATTATGTTATGTGACGATATTTATCTGTAATACATATTATATAAATTACGTCAGCTCAAATTCCATCAATTTGTAAGAATATGGGCGATCACTGAATTCGATCTCCTCGTAATTGATTTGATATCTACCAAAGTGCCTTGAGGCTGTTCATATCATGCTTATAGGTATATCATGTTAGCAGAACCTTTGATATGGTAATTTTATTATCAACCGACTTCAAAAATTAGTTAGGTAACTCTATTATTGCTCCGTTATCTCCGCAGTCTGATTTTAAACGATTGCGTGTTCAATATTTTATATAACTATTACGAATAAAAATATTTTATGGCATTTCCATGACAGGTGCATGTTTTAATTATGAAGTACCAAGATATACGGATTACGAGCGCAAAAGAAGAACGAGGAAGTGGCGTCCGAGGTACGAGTATAATATTCAATTGCTTGATGACGAAAATAAAAGAATCATAATATTTTTTTATTCAAGCAACTATATGAAAGCCCGTTTTATTGGAAACAGGCTATCAACAATTGAGTCGTTTTTTTTTTGGATATAGCTAAAACGTAAATCAATAATTCGATAGCAGGTCTTTCTATGGAAGAATTACTTTTGTCAGTTATAATAAGGGACGCTACATAATAAATCTAATTCCCACTGCACGTTCCAGAGCTATCAGTTATCACAGACAGACACACAAACTTATCACCCTTTCGCGTCGGCGTTGAAATATCACAAAATTGTTTTACTCACTTAATTCAATACGAGTTGTCAAAAAAAAAATTACCTTGCCATTAACACACTTCCAATGCCATAATCCGATACATGGTGTCCCGATTGCGAAGTTTGGGAGCGCGGGCGGCACGGAGGGGCGTGCGGTGTGCGCCGGCCGGCGTCGGGCGGTCGACTGCCCCTCGCCCGCGGAACCCCTGCCGTTTCCACCTACAAACACCGTGCTTATAAACACGTGTGCTGGAAAACAGGCAAAGCTGTAGGTTCAATGGATGACGGTGGAAATGATTCGTAAACTTTAATTTGTTGTGAAATGTTAATCATTAGATTCAATTGGGATATACCATTTTTTTACAAGCTGTCAATGGCGTGGAGTTAAACTAATTTCTGGGCTAGCCGTAGTGGATTCATGCGCTTAGGTACTTTTTTTTGCAAAAACGATAAAGAATGTTGCTCAAATACCCTAAAGTTGGACAACCCGATGGGAATTGGGTTTTATAGACGCCCCGCCACTGCAACCTATTTAAATTCAGAAACCGTTTCTATGAATAGGGGTCCTATACCGCAAATAATTAGCTTTATGTACCCCTTTAATCTGAAATCTTCTTCAATCAATCAATCTTGAAATTTTCCATAATTCAACTGGCACGGAATAAACACTGCAGAGGGTCATCTCGGTTGATCTTAAAAAGTCGCATGAGAACTGTATTTTTGGCTACGAACACGCGTTCGTGCCCGGACAACAGTGGAAGGCGGAATGGTGTGAAGCCCAGTCACTGGTCACCGCTGAGAAAACCTCGCTGGACGCTCATCTAATCTTATAAATTAGGGTAAACAATATTCGGGCAAAATTTAAATCTTATGGCTGGTAAAGCGACCTGTTATTAGCCGGTATTGTGAGCTTAGGTAGCGTTTGGAAATTATCTTTATAGTTATTTGATACTTAACGGTTAGGTATATTGTTTTAGCCGCATGGCCGATAGCATTGTCGGGTAAGTAAACGGTTTTATTTGCAGTATGATCATCATTTATCACCCTTTTAATCTATAGTGTACACTGCTGAACACAGATCTCTTACAAATAGTGCCATCATAACTAGCTTCCAAGCAGCCTTTATCAGATTGTCAGTCCGGAATACTAGATATCCCATACCACTGTTTTGATACAATGCTCGGGCCAACTTCTTCATTTTGCTGATACTTTGAGGTATATAGATCCAGATTAGATAGATAGATTCTACGGATTTCCTCGTTTTAATTTTCACATAAAATAATTTGCTATGGTCATATTTTCATAATGCGGGCTTACATCTAAGTACCAAAATAATGACAAATAAAAACTTTACACAAATTTGATTTGCCGTAAAATACAAAGGAAGGTATCCATTTTGGTAAAAATAATACGACGGTAGTACTCTTAGCCTGTGTCATAGCCTAACAAATTGCGGTTTTGCCCTGGGATAGTGGCACTACAAACAGCTTTCATATGGCAATAATCTGCATACGTTATTATACTTGGATTATCAAATGTGAGTAGCTATTTGTCATCAACGAAATTAAAAACATTATTTACCGGAATGCTGCTCAATCCTTCGCTCTTCTTCCGAAATGGGCAAAAAAACAACTGGTTGGGCTATACATAACTATTTAAGTCGATTTATCCTGTATATAAGTAGTTAAACACCACACCGTATTGCCTATCACGTCTAGTAAATATTAGCATTGCTTTACTATCACTGGAAAACACGACTTAGAATTATGTAATAGATCTTAGTCTCCAATATGGTTGAATGTATGCCAAGGGACTAAGCTGAAAATGCTTATATTTTATTGAGTTTGGTATGGGTTAAGATCCTTTTCTTAATCCATCATTTTAATCCATATAAATAGACTGCGTGTGTGGGGGATTACACCGAAGGACAGCACATTAGACATACGGACATGTACGGATATATACAGAGTGGAACGGAACGAGGGCCCTTCCCGCAAATGTGGCAATGTTAAGCTGTTACCATTTTCAAGCTGTGACTTGTTAAATTTTCGTGCTGAAACTGTGTCTTGGCATCCCTATTTACAAGCAAGTGCATATTTAATTATTTTTTTTGTATTTATTACAAGCATTCCAGGGCGATTCAACGTCAAACAAATGATATTGTATTTTCAGGAAAGAACCTCGTCCCGTTTCTTCCTATATACAAATACGTCGAGAGTACTCGCAAACTTTTGGTAACTACGTATATGTAGAGGTATGGGTATACATTAGAGGCAGCTGATCGATCAATTTGGCAGATGCAAATTATTAACTTGCACCCATTTACTGAATAGATTTGGATTGCCCAGGAAATATTTGTGTTTATTAACTGATTAGGACTAATTTTACATTATGAAAAAGTATCACGAATTTGATAATCGAAAATCCTAGTTGTTCCCATAGACCAAATGATACCATTTGGTAAAAAGCAAAGTCATGCAGTACAAATAATTGCAATCTAAATAACTAGGTGCTCACACAATAAAAATATTAGAAAATAATATAGCCGAAGAAAAATCGACAGATGAGTTTTCTGAAATTGATGTGATTAGTGCCATCTTGATATATATATATACAACGTGGGCCCTGTAACATAAGCAAAAAATTAAAACATAGATTTTACTTGTTAAACTGGACAACATTTGTTCAGCAACTTTAAAAAAAAGTCAGTTTTCAAAATTGTATTATTTCAAACAAATTAAATAGTATTTTCAATGTATGTCGTCCAACGTTGACATTCCCTGAGCATTGACATAGCTGTCACTCTACTAATGTCGGACATTTCGCAATACATTGCTTCTTTGTCTAAACTTTATTTTACAAAATGTCATTTAATACACGTTATTTTCAGAAGTTGCTTAACAAATGTTGTTTAGTTTCAAGGGACGAATCTATGTTTTAAATTTTTTGCTCCTGTTACAGGGCCCACCCTTTATATATGTATATAGGGTGAAATCTGAGATGTGATCCAAATTGTTACTATCAGTCTACTCAAAAATTACGATCAACTTTAACTACGAGATTGACATCAAAACTGTTAAAAAAAAGTAGGCTACTGCAGTTAACTGACTACTTTAGTATCCCCATACTAAAGTACTCAGTTAACTGCAGTAGCCTACTAAAGTAGTCTAAAGGCTGTTTGTTAGGTTTAAGTTTTGTGTGGAAAAGTTTATATTTCATTAGCACAGTTTTGATGTCGTCCCTGTATAATTATTTTTAACCGACATAAAAAAAGGAGGAGGGTTCTCAATTCGACTGTTTCTTTTTTACTACAAAAGACAAAAAAACTAAAGTTAATATGTTAGCAGACGAGTAAAGTAGCAATGTATTATTGCAGCAATTAATTTGACTATGCTTGATAAAAAATGTATATTTTACTAGAAGTAAAACAACGTATTAATCCAACAGTCTATATCCACCAGACCACCACTTTTAGTAAACAATCTAGATACATAGCTATATTTCCGCGCCGGGAGATATAATTTCGGTAAAACAATTAATTAAAGTGTAATAACAGCGCATTTTATCGGTCACGTACGAAAACAGCCGCAGGATAGACTGGACTGGTTCCATTGAGAAAACTTCATTTTCCTCACTAACAAAATATTAAACCGTGTCGTGGTTCGTGTTGCGGTGCGGCCCACTTGTATAAAATGCATTCCAAGCTTTGGTTTAGATATTAGATACTCGTATTCATTAAATATGAATATATTTTTTTAAATAACTGAATTATTAAATTAAATGTTGAAGGCTGAAATAAGTTCCGGTGCAAAACAGTTTCAAACATAAAAGTAACTTAAAATACGGTTTTAATAAAATTATATCATTATAAATCTTCATGTCCCTCGAATAAATTGTTACTTACACTTGATTTTAAGCCGTCACTTCCGCCTCGCTTCATCGCTGTACTCGAAACGGGACAGGACAGGGGATGCGTATTAACAAAAAAATAAAATCCAGAGCCATATTTTCCCCATCTCTTTCCTCCGAAACGTTCATCATGCAAGAGTGAATAGGATAGGATAAATTAAGTACTGATGGCGTGTTTCAGGGCTGATATTCTCTGGGTTTCGAAGTCGCGTGGGTGAAAACAATATCCGCTGCGATCGGCCGACCAATTACTTTCCTATCTAGGGCGACGAAATGAGACGCGCGGTTGAGTTGGAGTAAAGTCGAAAATCGGCATGTTTAAAAGAATGTTATAGGCTATTAACTTATTACCGTTTATACATTTAAATGAACTCATATTTGAACTATGCCAATAAACAATTCTTCAAAGATAAAAATGGCAATGCTAGTGACTTGCTATACCTCCAACAATGCATATAAATGTAGTTCTATTAGTAGGTTAATAACGGCTACGGAACCCTACAATGAGCGATCGAGCATTGTGCGACATGTTCTTGCCCGGTTTTTTAATAATTTAAGCAGATTATATTTTCCATGTTGATTTATGGTTATGCTAAAATTAACGAATGCACCTAAATACAACCACTTTTACGTGTCAATATTTTTCCGGTTATAGGTTTACAACATTAAAAGAATTGGATGTTTATGAAATTCGAGATTAAACATAAATTAAAAATTCTAAGTGTTTCTAGCTTGTAGAAGCAGGCATCCTCGTGTTGTCACATTGCCTGATTTCGGCCTTACCCCGTAACATATGCACGAGGAACTACCTATTCCATCCCATCCGATGTTTACAGAGGCTCATTTCCGCTACAAAAATGACCTGTGAATTTTTTAAAACGTACAATACGATACGGGTTAAGGGTGAAGAAGGGTAAAGGTTAAGCGATCAGAAATGCGCCAATTTTGTGGATATAATGTAAGGGCAATGCATTAAGTCATTGGGGTTTGGGTAGACCATACTTTAAGCTTCTGTGTTTGTGTGCTTTTAGTTTTAGTAGGCTTCAGGAAGTCAGAACTGCATCGAGAGAAACTTCTCTTGTATTCTGTTCTTGACCATACCAGCTAACGAGATTCGAAATTCGTTTTATAACTAGTCTCAAAAAATAACGAGTTTTCGAAACTCCAATGACACCTAAACTATATGCAATTTTCGCATTCCGATTAACTTTGATGGGTAGTTAGAGCCAGTATCATAAAGTTAACCTGATGGGCCCTGGATATATCCACTGGATCTCAGGATTGATTCAACCCAGATATGAGTGGCTTGAAAATCCTAGATCCATCATCAGGTCAATTTTATGAACCATTTTATGGCTCTAGATAGATCTGTTCGTTACGTGTGTAGAGAAACGAAAGTTAGACGTGTCTGCTTTGAATCAATCCTAAGATCTAGTAGGTAAGTGTCACATCATAAAATCCTGACTTAATGACAATGAAAACCGTAGTTGTATACTCTTTTCAATAAATAATAATATCAGAAAAAAACGATTATGAACAAAAAAATGAATCCTGATGAAAACTGACTCTCCTTTGTGAAAAATAATAAATAACTATAAAAATATATAAATTTAAATAATGAAATTTAGTCGATGCGTTGGCTCCGCTTCAAACATGCCGACCCTAGACGAATAAAAGGTCTAGGATAAGTGTAACTCGAAATTTGTTGGTATATTTCTTGACACGCGGCGCAGAGTGAATCCCCTCTGTCGTCGGACAATCATTTGCTTAAAAAAATCAGTTTTCAAATTGATTCATCCGTATGGGAGCTATAATACCACAGACAATAACACCCCTCTTTTTTCGTCGGTGGTTAAAAAGTCAGTCAGTGCATCGAATTCGTCCCTTAAAGGCCCCAAAATCCAATTCCCAAAGTCCGCAATCCATAAACAACAAAGCAAATCTTTGCCTTATCAACCAACCAACACAACTTCAGTAAAATCAAATTGTCAGAAAATTGTTGTTGACCGGAAATCCCTTCTGAAGTTGAGCCACACCGTTGATTTTGAGCGAGTTATAAGCTAGTTGTAAAGTTATGTTCATGCGAAACGCTAACCTAACTTTGGAGTAATAACTGACGGAACTAAATTTAGGTGGCGTGACGGGTGACTTGTTCCTATAGAATTTAATACTTTGTTTTGAACTTGCTCACATAGTGATGCATAATTGAGATAGACGTAATGTCCAGAGTTTCCGTTTTTATTACGTATTTATGTACCGTGAGATACGCCAACTTTGCCTCCACAGGGAACGTTGCCCAAAACGCTACTTAAAAAAAGAAACGTTACTGTAGACAATTTCGAGATGACTACTATTTTTAGTGGAAAATAGATTATATCTGTGGTATCACTGGAAATCAAATTTGCGCGCAACTTCATTCCGTAACGTGTTGGGACTAGTCGAATAATGTGCGTGATTTGGCGGGCCAATTCTAGGTGAAGTTCTGGTGTATTTTTTACAGAATGGGGAAGCCTCAGGTGAATGTATCTTATTGCTTGTTATAAAATAAGAACTGTAGATCACTTTTACTGTAGTTTGTACTAAAAATACTTATTAAAACCAGAGTTATGATCGTGGGCAATGTTATCCAATAACTTGCTAACCTTGCCCTGACTAAAAAAAGGGTTAGGGTTGTCACCTTGTCGTAATTTTACCTGACTGCGTAAATAAAGGAGGGTTATGTATTTAAGGTAAGGTAAATTGTATTTCTATTAAGCCGTTGTACTTTTAGCAGTAGCAACATAACACACTCAAATCCAAACCAAATAAATACTACGAGAGAAGCACACATTAAAAATTAAATGTAATATGGCCGTAATTTGTACTATCGTCGTGTATATTTTATCGTTGCGTGTTTCTTAAGCACTGTTATATTATATTTGTATTTGAAACTACTTGACACATTCGTTGTGAATGTGGGAGAATGGCATTCTGGGAAGAATTAGTTGGCTACTCGGAAGTATTTTCCATAACACTTGCTTTGGACGTTATTGGACGATGGGATCCGAACAAGATTATTTCGGCTTTAAATCTTCTTTAAAAACGCCAATAGTTTCGGTAAATTATACTTATCGTCTCCAAATATTTATAAAAAATCCTTTTTCGTTTTAATGCAGGCTTTTAGCATTGAATAAATACTCCAAATTAGGCTTAACTTTCTTATTTTCAGTTTCAGGTTTCAGTTACAGGTTTCAGTTACACAAAAACATGGAATATTCAATTATGACAATTTTTATTTAGATTATTCTAACATGGAGTAAAAAAATAACCACCTCACTATTAGTACCCAATATTAAGCATACATTTTTCATTTTGATAATGGTATTGGTAAAGATGGTTTACTCAACCAAAAGTGACAACCCTAACAATTTCAAACTGCTTGATTCGGCTTGTATGGAGTAAAAAAATACCTATGTAACATTGCCCACCCATATTGCACACGTGTTTGTATAGTTAAGACCAAGATATTTACGTGGAACGCCGTTATTACCCCAGATTTAATACTGCTCCTTATCTTAACGTTGTAGGGGCTATAGTTACGAAAATAATCGATTTGGGCAATGTTGGCAAAAGTTTAGTTAACTTTACCCGAGGTGAAAATTGATAAAAAAGTTGGTTAAATGTAGATTTAAAAATTGTTTCTCGTAATAAACGCATGCATATGAATACGATGGATGTGTTAGACAAAAAAAAACTTTATCCCGTCATAGAAAAGAAGAGAGAAATTCGGGTTGTTACGAAAAAAGCGGGCAAAGTTGGCATGTTTCACGGTAATGTATAATTCTTTATGTCGCGCCTACTCAAGGAGTGGAGTTTATGGTGTCCGGGACCAGTGGGAAACGTGTATGGAATCGAAACCATCGGGTAGAGGTCTTTCTACAATTTAATGAAATGTAAGGGGTAAACCGAGAGGATGCTGTCTTAACTAGGGTTCAATGAAACGCAAACCTACAAACAGGAATATAATCCACGGCGTCTTAGAAAGAAATGCGAAGCACACTAAGCACAAGGGTAGGGGTATTACGTTGTACTGATACGGCGAGGCTTATCCTACTCATATTCCATAGGTACAAAAAAAAGATACGCCTACTTTCGGTTGGTTTATTAGTTTTTTCATTACTAACTTGAGCATATATGTTTTTAATTCTGGTATTGACGATAGAAGGTGTAATACGTTTGAAGACGCGGTTGGTGCAGTTTGTAGTGCACCTGCCTGTAAAGCCGGCGGTCCTGGGTTCGAATCCCGGCCAGGGCAAATATTTGTGTGATGAACTCGAATACTACTCGATAAATATTTGTTCCTGGGTCATGGATGTTATGTATAAATGTATTTAAATATTATGTATATCTTCGTCTAGTACCCATGCCTTTGCTTAGTTTGGACCTAGGCCGATTTGTGTAAGATTGTCCCTTTTTTTAAATAATTGAAAGCATCGACGTCGACTACTCTGAAACTCTTTGAAGGTCCAAATTCAGATTTTGTATGATGCCTACCGGATACTACTACTAAAGCGAAATAGCCGATACAGTACGGACTTCGGTAGCCCTGTAGATGCCTCGCAGTTGTTACGGGTCATGCGGTTCTGAGTGCCCGGGTGAGCATTCAATGTCCGAACTGTGCGCATGACACACCATCCTGTATTCACTTCCTCTTTAAAATCGAATCTGCATTAGTTCTGAGTATCTTTATACTAATGCTGAAATCTAAAAAGTGGGTTATGACGGCTCATCGTATATTATTAAAAAACAAGTGGCCAGTCGAATAGGAATACCTACTTATTAGGTCTCGTCATTTGCTCATCTTCTTTGATTAACTGGTAACTATTATTTATCAAGCCCATCTTGTCTGGGCGCATGCGGCTTACGTAATCAGGCAAGCCACATTCAAGTTAATTGTTTTTTTGCTTCCAAAATCAACTACTGCTGTTTTATATAATTATGTAGGAGTCAATTTTTATTTACCATATCAGCCCTAATAGAACCCGACACAATGACACAACACTATTCTTTGCGTATTCGGTTGAGCCACCAGCGTGGAATGCCGCGGCAAATTATTTACGCGAACGAACATTTGATAGGTTTCATAACGTTCGCGGCTTTTTAGAGGCTTGCAATTGAAAACGTTTGAATACGATATTTATCGGCCTATGGCTTACTTTTGTTACAATGATTTTATTTTGCTTGTGATACACACCGTGGAATGCTCTGGGCAGGCATCAGGCGGTGGCGCGAACACTGAAAAATTTGCCGCTGGGGTTACGGGCGTCAATTCATCAATAAACCCTAAAAAAATATTTTATACTAGCTTTTGCCCGCAACTACGTACGCGTGGAATGGAACTTGATAAAAGGGATTATTAAAAGCGCCTAAGCAAATGTAAGAGCAATTGTGCTTTTGGTCTAATAATTACATTTCCTACAGGGTCACTGCACCCCAACAGGAATGTTCACTCACTTTTCAATCTTTTTAGGTATAATTTCCAGAATGAAAACTAATCTATGTCCTTCCTCGGACCTTAAACTATCTCTATGCCAAATTGCATCAAAATCGATTTAGCGGTTTAAGCGTGAAGAGATAACAGACAGACAAACACACTTTCGTTTCGCATTTATTTATAATATTAGTATGGATTTAATAAACTGTATAACTACACAGTCGTCTTGGATAAGGACCAGTAAAAAAGCAGTAATTGTGGAAATAAATAAGTAAATTAAAAAAATAAAATCCGTTTCAATAATTTAGAACAAAATTTTGATGTTGATTTAAAAAACTTGGTAATTGAATTACCAAGTTTTTTAAATCAACATCAAATTTATACGGGTCAAGACAAGTTATTATAAGTAAACTTATTTCTTTACTAGATGTTGAATTGAAGACATTTTTACAACCTACCGCAAAATACTTAACAACATTATACGAGCATGTTCCAGTTATCATGCCGTTGTAGATGGTTAACAGCAAGAAACAAAATATAACTTTGGATGCTTAAATTTTTTTAATTTCCTTTCTTCTAAAAAATGAAGAAACAGAACTGGCAAAGGCATTAATAAACTGGCCCTGTAATGAACGCGAACGCTGTCTTTGTCAGCACTTGTTGCGTGTCCCTTTTCCTTGTATTTCGGACCCTATCTGGGCATTGAGCTTTTTACAAGAAAACTTTGAACGATTCTTTTTATTTTATGTTTTATGGAGTTTTGCTAAGTTGGTTTCAAGCGGAGTTTATTGTCCAATTTAACGAAAATGATTTGATATTCTTCAGGCGTGGTTTGGTTCATTTTTTGTAAGTAAAGTTACAATCGTGAATGGGCAGTCAATACTACATATAATATAGCAAAATATAAGTCAAAATTTCTCAATTGTGTCATTGAAACACTGATTATCTGAATTGTCAATTGGATTGGAAAAATTGGAAAACGTTTGAATACGATATTTATCGGCCTGTGGCTAACTTTTGTTACAATGATTTTATTTTGCTTGTGATATACACCAATATAACGAAAATAATATAATTATTATATTATTATTCACACTTATATTCAATCAATCCTCGACCTTCAAACCTTCAAGAAAAGAGCGTATTCCCACCTGAAAGGCCGGCAACGCACTTGTGCTGTCGTGTTGCAGGTGTCTATGGGCGACGGTCATCGCTTTCCATCAGGCGATTCGTTTGCTCGTTTGCCCCCTATGACATAAAAAAAATCCTAAGCTTTTTCTAGGTGGCACACAAGAGCTGAATTTAAAACACAGCATGTGATTAGCCTAAAAAGCAAGACAACATTTCAAGTTTCTGGGTATACAAGCTGTTCAACCGTGAGTCTCACAGCTAAGAGAAGACTGAATGAAGAACACACGCGGAGTTACAGCAATATCTTGGAGCCACGAAAACACTTTTATCAAATATGCTATGAAAAATTTACATTGTGTTCCATATTATAAAGGCTTGAAAGTCTCTCGTTTCGGGTGCGGCGAGGGCGGTCGACATGGCGCGAGAATTTAATGATATTTTATCCAAAACTTCAGGCGCCTTACTGGGAAAGCAACCTTCTTTCGTTTCGATATCAATTTTTGAATCAACATCATAGTGTTTAGTAAATAAATATTAACATTATGATTATGACATACTGCCACTACGCCCGTAAAAAAAAACAATAAGCGATGTTTGCAGTTTTAGTTACATGAAAGCAAAAATATTTGACGGCGGCTGACCATAAATATGGGTTGGACATTGGACAAGGGCGGGGCACCATCTTGCCCTAGCGGAACGTCTAACTGACAGCAGTTTGAAAGACGCTAAGTTTACTTGCTTGTTTCTGTTGAAAATGCTCGCGTCCGGTGTCTTTGACGAATCGCTAGTTCAATACAGTACGATTAAAATCAGTTAATTCGGCCAACCTCGGTAATTGTCGTGAATCCCTATCTCTCACATAGAGCTATCAATTTACAGATATGACCGATTTACGAAATTATTTTTGGAGTTTACTCCTTAAGAATCGATTTTCATATATAAGCCCGGGGTATGAAAAATATGGGGTATAAAATCGAACGTATCTGCCGTGCTAATTTAAAAAGTCGTATCTCAGTATACGATCGGGGTAAAAATACGAATTCTTAATTTAGCAGGTTATGCGTTAAGCGTTATAGACTAAGATCCCGATATAAAATGACCTTCACCGAGATGTTTATTTGATGAAATGTATTTTATATTCAATTGAATATGTCAATAAATATATTGCATATGGGTTGCCTAACAAATTTTAGTCCAGGGTATGTTTACAATACAATACAACAACACTTTATTGCACACCAACAAGAAAAATATTACATGAGAAATCTTAAATTAAACAATGGTAGACAATAGGCGGTCTTATCGCTAAAGAGCGATCTCTTCCAGACAACCTTTGGGTAGCGGAGAAAACAAAATTAAACAGAAAATAGTAGGTGGTGAGATAAGAAGGGTAAGGCCGCGGAAAGTTACCAATGTGACATAGAACTAACATAAAAAGATATACGTTATGTTATCATAAAACGTAACACAAGTCTTATAAAGCTTAGATCATACTGGAAAATATTCCCATTAAATAACGTAGCTAAGAAAAAAAATCAAGTTATAAAATTATTAGCTTTATATTGCCTGTAAACAAAATTTTCATGGCACATTAAAATCAATATAATGAAAAACGCGTGTGATGGAACTAATGAAACCCAAACCGCCCTAGTGTTTTAAAGCCTCTCATTTTGTACCAGGTGGCAGTAATTACTATTTGTTCACTGCTGGTACCCAATACTAGTAACAAGACGACCGTATAACAATAAAACAGCTTTAGAATCAATGATTCTACTGTGACTTGAGGTCGAAAATAAATTATTTTCTTCTTATAACAGTTTTTTTTTATTAAGATGTTGTTTTTATTTATTTTAGTATTGTACAGCAGTTTTGTTCGACTTTGTATATTTTCGGGTCATTAAAAATCTAATAAAACTCATTTAAGTTAGTATAATCTGTGTGCACTTCCCTTTACAACATTTATTCGTTATGTTACGTAGAAAATACGTAACATTTTGCAAAAATGTAACATATTCGTAACGAAAGTGTAACGTATTTTAAAAAAAAAGTGGATTTTCATGGTGAAATAAAGACATTTTTAATACAATAATACGTGTCACTTGCTTGAAAACCGTTACGCTATTGTACAAAAAAAAACTGATTAAATACAATCACTCCTTACCTTTAAAATCACACACGACACTTTGGGGGTACTTTCACGAAACTATGACTGTGTCTACTTTGAATTGCGTTTGTTGACAAACTGACGGATTTGGACTTGCTCATCGGTGTTGCCCTACTAGAATATGAGTTGCCAGTGCACGTAAACGTATTTTCGCCAAAAAATATTTAAAAATAAGCTACATAAAGCGTCACGAAAGTATTGTAACATAAGTGTGGAATGCTGATCCATTAAAATAATAATCCATTAATGTAAGATAAAAAATTAAAATGATTATATTATCATTATTCCGTAATCAGTAGCACTATCCTTATATTATAAATTTTAGTTTAAAACAAAAGTATGCCCATGAAAGTTGAAATATCATAAAAATAACAGAGCTTTTAGTACTCGTGGTCGAAAAATTTAACCAACTTTCGTTACGTTTTGGACGGAAATGTATTTTTAGTATTTTTATAAAGGGGTTTATATTAATTATCTTACTTGCGACCATGAGAATTCCTATATCTACATATGATAAAAATATTTTTGAAACAGTAGGGGTTACCAATTTTTTTTAATCAGCTGGGTAAATTTGAAACGTCCAAATTGGTAACTTTCCGCGGCCTTACCCAGAACTTCAAGTAAATAATAAAAAAAAATGTTTTAAACATTTCACCGGTTTGATTAATATTAGATAAATTCTGTACCAATCGAAAGTATGAAGCCCATAGAATATGCAAACGTTAGTTTGCCTATTCTTTTCCCGTCACAACTATCGGGTAGCCAGGTATAAACAGGTAAATCTATACCTACTAGCATTTTGCAACGGTCTGATTATTGAATTGAAACTGAATAAAATGAAAGATTATTTAATTATGAATTTATCTAATAATCAAATCGGTGAAATGTTAAAAAAAAATATTTTTTTCTTTTTTACTAAACATACCCTGGACTAAAAATTGTTAGGCAACCCATATGCAATATATTTATTGACTTATTAAACTAAATATAAAATACATTTCATCAAATAAACATCTCGGTGAAGGTCGTTTTATATCGGGATCTTAGTCTATAACGCTTAACGCATAACATGCTAAATTAAGAAGTCGTATTTTTACCCCGATCGTATACTGAGATACGACTTTTTAAACTACCACTATGTTCACATAAACAAACTATAAAATTTGACATTTCGGATGCCTGCATGAAGTAAGGATAATGCAGGCCATACACGATCAAGCCCGCCGTCAAGCATGATGCTTGAAGCGGCGTCCGGTAAACTTGTGTATGTGTATCTAAGGGCCTACTCCGAACTTCGTATCGTGCCGACCCTTTCACTCATATAGTGTATAACACGGGGGTGAAAGGGACGGACTTTAATAAAATTGTTGAATTTAACGTCATGCAAACTTGAACGTCAAGTATGTCAAGAACAAGGAATATAATACTCACAAGGAGAAGAACGGTAACTTCGTTCAAAAAAGTTGCCTATCTTTTTTTTTTATACTACTAGCGCCACCGTATATGAACTAAGTGACAGCGGGCTATTTTGGCGGGGTTTTCAAATATGCCATATTGAAAGTTTGTTTTTCCAACTTTTCTATTTTACATGAATGCATATTCAGGTTTAATCCTGCAAATCATTTGTCAACCACTTCCCGGTATACGATTGAGCTGAAATTTAATAGTCTTATAAAAAATACAAAACAATGAATTACTTTTAAATGGCCTTTATTCATTGTATATCCAAACAGGGACTATAATTTACAAAATGTCTTTAAAAAGTTTACTACATAGGTGCACTATTATTGCATTGTTTTAATAATATATTCTGTTGTTCCTAGAACAGAATACTTGCTCAGGCTTTTTCTACAACTGTCAGTGTAACGGGAATCTTGGAAATGTCGTCCACATAAAACCTTATTCCTTTCGTACAGAGAAGTCAAGGATTCTTGTGAAGACCAGTCGTGCCCAAAATGTAGCTCTGAAATAGGAAATTACATTTTATCAAGTCTACATATCCACATGACATGAACAGAAATATAATGTTAAAATACTATGCACTAAGCTCAGAACAAGTTTGGTCAATGCAGGCCTAAATATCTCTAGCAGTGTTAAAATATTACCTTATGAATAATACCTATAAATATATACTTGTATTAAAAAACATTTTGTCTACAGTTGTTGGGTAAGAAGTAAGAAGTATCCTACTCGTATCACCATGTTTGGATGCCATCTGGGATTAAAATCCGTGCAGCCGTTTTTGTGTGAGGAGAGGTTAAAAATATTTAAAACAAACAAACAGAACCTGTGATTTAATAACATACAATAACCGTATTTCTAGGCAAGGTAACCTAACTAAATGTACCTGAAACACGTCTAAAACAAATAGCTGGTAGTTCTTATTTCATGTGTATTAAAATATACAACAAAATTCCGAGACATATAAGAGACCTGAAATAAAATATTCTTACCGTAAAATTATTATTCCCGCTCTAGGAAAATGAACTGAATCGTCTTCAGCAGAGGTTGCGCCGCGTTAAGCACATTTTCTTTATGCATTTGAAGACATTATAGTAGTTTATGTGACTGTACATAATGAAGGGCATTAATCACGAGTGTGGGTCGCCTTCGGCTCGTGTCATAATAACATCACACGAGTGTTTAATGCCTAATTATGTATAGTTACATACACTACTTTATCTACTCACATATAATAAGCCTCCATGATGCATTCAGGAGCCGCATATTATGACCACCATACCTACTGTTGCTTTGATTTAGCTGGTAATAAGTAATTAATGACATTAGGTGCTTTGTTACGGATATCAGGAGGCGTCGCCGAAATATCTATATCATCTTGATAGCTCATTTTATGGTTTATATTCAACAAATCGATCAATTTTATGCATTAAAACAAATTCTAACCGGTAATGGCGGCAATGAAAACTTTTCTTTTCTTTTCTGGCAGCTGTCATAGTTTTTTTTTAATTCAGAGACAAACTAGAGTGGGCCCGAACTACCATATCGTTCGATATCTTACTTGCGTGCGACATTTATCAATTTGTCTGCAAATTGACATTTCATTTCGAACTAAACGTCATCTCGACTGATATTAGAATAGAGGTCAAACCAAATTTCTTTGGTTTTCAGAGATGTTCGAAATTTGAATGATATAATATTATCGAAATCGATGTTATTAATTAGCAATAATATCATTTTCACAGATAAGTAATTTGTTCTAACAAAACAGTTTATTTTTATGTTGGTCATAATGTGCGGTTCTTGAACGCATCATGGAGGGTTTATGATATTTGGGTAGATAAACTATGATAATTTTGAAATAAATCGCGAAAAAATTTGAAATTGGCCGTTTGTTGACGTAAATTAAAATAACAGGTTGACAGCCATCAGTTTTTTTTGTCGAGACTTTATGGCTTACAGCCAGCACGCGGTGGCGACCTGCTGTCACTATGACAATTCAGGCCGCGTGTGTCTGAGGGAATGTTAGGATAGTCATACATTACAACTAACCGCCAACGCGTGCCGTCCCTTTCAGTCATACGGTGTATAACAGGAGAGTGAAAGGGACGGCACGATACGAAGTTCGGAATAAAAAGAAAAAAAGATGCAGTTTTCGTTCACAAACTTAAACAATCATTAGTTTCAAAAACGTACTACTCCTTGAACGAATATTCAGAAGATAGGCCTATGGGTAAAAAAAAAAAAAAAAAAATATGTAACATTATTATAAGTTTTGCTGTATATTATACTCGTATATTAATATTATGTAAGTGCCTACCTTCTCGTTCTTGTTTGCAGCGCCCAACAGGGTACATAATGTGATACTTAAACTATTTACTTCCACCTGTATAACCATTATGTGCAATAAACGTATTGAGTATATATTTTATAATCGTTCTTAAGGCCAGGCGCGCACCACGATTTTAGTCGCGCGATAATTTTGTCGCAGATATGCAAGATATCGGTTTATTTATATATATGAGAGTGCGCGCACCACGATTTTCATAAACCCATAAGCGCTTATTTCTGCGACAAAATTATCGCGCGACTAAAAAAAATCGTGGTGCGCGCCTGGCCTGAAAAGTAAACTCCAGTCGTGCGTCGGAGCTGACACACACACTTTTTTTTATATATATTATTTTATACCTACAAGTATAGCTTTAATAAATAATGAATGTTAAAATTCATTTCGCTTCTGCATAATAAATTTCTTAGGTCTACCGGTTAGTAATTTCATCTTGGCAGGTGCTATACATTGCGTTTATGATACTGCAAATTGAATGCTACCTAAAAGAAATCGCGGTAATGTATTTCGTGTCATTTCCGTCTCCGGATTGAGGCGATGATACCCGAGAAAAGCCGAATCGTTAACTGATTTTAATCGTATTGTACCATACTGTTTTCCCTATCTTCTATCTTGTGCTTTGTAGGGACTATCAAGTATACATACCTCGGCATGGAAAAAGGATTGCAAGCATACCTACGCTTGCCACCTATAGGTACCTACTCAGTAGGCAATCCCCATTTTTCCGGCGTCTGTAGTAATGTACCTACTATTAATCTAGAAGGGGTTGTCTATAAGGGCGCAGAAATTCAATATCATTTTAATTACGCATATATTATGTGACTAACTAACTACTACTATATTCTGGCAAAAATAGAGCTAAAATATAATTTCTTTCCATGGAAATTCGATACGCATCGATGTCCATTAATACAATGAATCTAATTTAATAAAGTGCTTGACAGTAATAGCTTTCAGAACATGAGCCTATGTACACGCCGGTAAACGTCGCTTACAAGAATAAAAAAAAACGCAAAAAAATATTAATTTCTTTTTGAATTCCACGATTATTTTTGGAATAGAAACCGTGATTATGGTGATATTCTCAAAGATCTCGGAAGAGCAAAAACCGCTTGAATGATTGCTGCGCGCCTTAGTAAAGTAAATTGTTAAAATGGCGGCTTTCACAAAGGCCCTTTGAATTATTATGCCCAACACATATTAAATCTGACAGAGCCCTGAGTTAAATTAATTAATGTCCCGAAGCCATTTGTGTCATATGAATGTATTGTTGTGAGTAGTGTGTGATTATGTTGGGTCACATGAATTAGATTACGCTGTGATGATATATCTAATTTCTTTCTTATAGATCAAGTTAATGATGTTTACTGACGACCATATTCCCTTGTTTACCTTAAGACTATTTCAAGATAATCATATTAAAATTGTGCCATGAGAGGTCAAAGTATATTATGTAAATAAACAACTGTTGCTTATGGCTGAAAAGTTACGTCTAGTTTCGTCCCAAGAAAACGTGCCAGGAAAGTTTCCATATTACTTATATGAAAACCGAAAGTTCCGTGCACGATATCGTATTAAATATTCGATAACCCTTCACGGTAGTAAAGTTTCAGCCTATATTAAAAGTAGGTTACGTATCTATTTTGAGTCGCTGTAGCCAAAATACATATGAAATCGAGACGTATGCGGATGTCTTCGTTTTATAGTCCCAGTTATGGTGGCTGAGGGATTTCATGTACCTATGTATTAAATGAAAGGGTGGAAACGTGTGTCTGCCTACTGACTGACAGTTATTGGCGACAATAAGATAGCCCTGTCTTATCTCAGATACTGTCTATTTGTGCCTTATTTTCCTTTTGTGAATTTGTTGTCAGTTCTCGCGACATTTGTTTATTGTGATTCCTTTCAAATTGCACCAAACAAAGAATTCAATTTACTCGAAAACCCTAAGTAGGGAATGGATATTGAGACAAGAGATGAAAAAGTGAGGATTGGATTCAAACGACTGACTGATTATGTGCCTTTGGTAACTGAATACCCCAAATATGAGTCCGCCCGTATAAATATCACTACAGGCCTAACAAGAGGATGTTGGCTGTACCCTGGTTGATCCTAAGGTCACTTTGATGTCGTTTCTGTGACTTCTGAGGCAATGTACTAAATAAGGTATCTTCGCAGAATTCTCTACTCTACCTGTCTGTCCGAGACATACTCACCCTTTCTTTTAAGGCGCAGCAGTGTTACCAAAAAGTATTTTCTGCCAAGCACAATCGCGTTTAGGTTTAACGACTATAACTGCGAAATTAGGGATTTATACAATTGTTTTTTTTTATGAAATTACCACAGGAAGGTGTTAAATTTTATTGAGGCAATTAATCCTGTCCATTAAATTCGAACCAACGATGACAAATTGTTACGAAGTGTCTCCTTTAATACTCGTTATTTTGCGAACTGCTTATATTAAGTTGAGTATCGCTCCCGTAGGACGTGCCTTTTGCTTCGTTCCAAAATTGGGTCAGCCTTCCGTCCTTTAAGGTGCTTCGACTACTTTAATGCTGTGCTAAGAACTCTATCTTTATTTTTTTTTATAATAAAAATAGTTTAAATAATTTATGTTCAAATTAGGCGACCGAGCTTTGTTTAGAGGGAGAAAGAACCAGTAATTTTTTATTGGAAAGTATTGGTAAAACTTTGTCTACAAACTATATTTCAAATAAGAAGTATGAAAAAAAATTACTTATAACGCTCGTACACATGAAATCTTCGTTGAAAAGAATAAAAAACACGAATAACTATGGCGTTGGATGCAAATGAGGTCCAAACCTAACGTAACCGGCTTATACAAATCGAGGTTTCGTTCTCGTCTCTTTCCTCGTCCAAAACTTAACCAATCTTTACGAAATTTAAGGGACCGCATAAGAAGGAAATGTTCTGTCGGACTATTACTATATTTTTGCAAATTATTATAGAATTTGGGTACTAGGCGGCCATTTGCGGAGGAATTTTGGCCAAAAACACACGCAATAATAAGAAGCTCAAAAATCGCCCGTTTGACACAGACCATTTCTTTCCCATTCAGTTCCTTTAATTTTCTTAAAAAACTGGTTTAGATAAGGAGGAGGAAACAGGTGAGATCCAAACCTCGATTAGTATGGAACAATTGCAGCGGATTAATTGCGGTGGTATTTCCTCTTAAGGCCCTTAAGCCGCAGTACGATCTTGATAAAAATCAATCGTCACTTTCTGAAGCAAATAACATTAACGCATTCATTTTTTTTATGTAATTTACGGTGAGAATATTGGTTTTTATTATTTAATTTTGTTAACTTAGTGTATACTATATATGTATATATAAGATAAGCTCTAACTTGATGCTTTTAGATCATTTAATAGATTTTAAACCTTAACTATATTTCATAAACGGCAAATTATCTTCACACAAAAATGAAAAAATAAGTATAAGGGTACCTTAAACTTAAACCTTTATTACCGTAAAACCGGGTTTCTTTAGCCCTAAGGGTAAAGATTGTCCCAAAAAATTAAAAGGATTTAACATCCCGCCACAAAGCCAATAGACGTCCGATCGTATCAGTTACGCTCTAAAATCATAGATGGCACTACCTACTCGCGACGCGGTACCGTTTCCAAGTTGCTTGCGCAGGTTTTAACTTGTCAGTATCGATCAAGCGTGAGGTGAGACGTACGTGCATAAATGGTGTCTGCAAACTTTTGGTTAAAACAGCGAAATAAGGTAAGTTAGCTTACTAATACCTATATCTTGATATAAAGCATGTCTTTGAGAATACTGCAATTACAATAAAAACTTATTTAGCTTTTTCTTAGAAACATAAAGTTCGTTAGTAAAATCATAGTAAACATTGATCATTTTGGGCAACTTTAGCCCGCGGGCTAAAGATAAAAAAAATACGCGTAAAGTAGCAAAAACTACTGCAATAAGCACCGCTCCTCGACATTTAGAATCTGGCGACCACGTCATTGTCAATTGGGGGCAAAGCTACTATCCTGGACAAGTAACATCTTCACCATCCGAGGCGGCAGTCCTTGTGAGATGCATGAAGAAGGGTAAGGAATACTGGCGATGGCCTAATATTATAGATGAGCAGTTGTACACCTGGAAAAATATAGTCCAAAAAGAGCTATCCCAAAATTTATGAACGATGATTCTCGTTAAAATGCTGTGATTTAAGAATTTGTTACGTTTTCAGTACTTAAGTTTTACTTGACCGAGATTTTGTACTTTTTTTTACTTAAAGGTAAAGTATTGCCATATTCAATAAAGATGATTATTATATGTTGACTAATTCTAACGATGATTCTCATTAACAGACTGTTAATTAAGGTTTTGTTAAAATTTGAACAACTTTTATTCTATATAAGAACTGAAAAAGTTATATTTGTGTGATTTTTGCTGTAATAAATGTCAAATATTGCATCAAAAATTGATTCGTTTCATTCGCTAGCCTACCTTTAAGAGGTTTCTTGGGTTTCTTTGTTGTTTAGATTAATAGTGGGACTTTCTGTATGAAAATAAATAAGTATAAAGTTCAAACTTACCCGCATCTAAGATCAACTTTGGCCCAAAAATGAAAAAATAAAAAAAATACACAGAAGGTTTTTTATGAACTTTTTTTTACGTTTACTTATCCGACGTATGCTTAAGATGCACCTAACCGTAACTAAATATTCAGATCAATGATAGAAACATAATGATCTAGAAGTATATAAAAAAATACAAGAAAAAAGGGTCATTTAACCCGACTTTACGGTATAATTTTACATATAATAAGTACCTATATATTATGTATTTGTACCTATCTCACTAATATTATAAAATTTGAAAAGCAAAATTTTGTGTGTGTTTTAGTGTGTACGTTTGTTTGTTTGCATGATATTTGGAACAGATATAGATAATACTCTAAATAAAGTATAGGCTACTTTTCGTCACGGTCCCCGGAGAAAAAAACACGGTTCCCATAGGATGGTGTACCCCGACTACCTTTTCGGGTGCATACGGCAGATGTGGCCAGCCCAGTCTCACTAAAGCCTTACGATTGTTTCTCCAACAACACTTATTCATACACGAAAATTTAATTGATCGACATTAAACATACAAACATATTTGGGACATTGTCAGATTTAGGTTCGCGTCTTTTCGGTGGACACGCACATGTCAAGGACTTTTAGGCCTAGTTTTCCGATCAAAATTATATTAGCATAAACGATGTTTCCCTTTCTATGGGCTTGCGTGTTAAAAATATAACTTCTATGCACATACGCTGTTAACTATTGGCCACCGAAGAGACATTTTTTGTTTTTTGACTCCTTGAATAAACGTCAGACAGTCTGTTGTCTCATCATGTCAAAGAGTGTGTTTGCTTGTTTTACTAATTATATTATAACAACAATGACCCATTTTTTTAACCTTTAGTTGGCTGTTTTTACATGACTACACATTTTCGTTTGGCAAAACATAGTGGTCAATTTCAAGTAATAGCAAGACGGCCGACAAAGTTTGAGAATGTTATTTTCATCGGTTAAAGGGCGTCTGACTGAATTCTCGAGTCTTTTTTCGCGACGTTTCTTATACATATTTTATGCAGTGGCGACCCTAATCCGTCTTTGTACGGAAAATAGTTTTCTTTGTTACTAGAGTTGTCGCGAATAGGTAGCTACTTACTTTTAAGTCGCTTGATTCCTTTTCTTGATTGTGTATTTTAGTTTACTTTTATAGTACAAAAACGTACGAGAGCACTAGAGTCTTGAGAAGTATAGGTACCTATTTAAAATATAGAATGGTTACACATTTATTGTGCATCTGTACTACTTAATGACTTGTACGTAGGACATGACTCGTACTTACGTTATGTATGTTGTTTATTCATCCGCAGATTTACTATTTTAAGGTAGGTTGGTACGTCCTATTTTATTTTAGGTTTAAGAGCTAATAAGCTTAGATATGTACTAAGTAAAGCTGAGAGGTTAAAAGTCATAATAGGTAAGTACTAAGATATGATTATCTCAGATACGGCTCGTCTTTTACATGTCAAATGTTTCACGTTTACATCAGTTTGAAAATGAAGCATTCCTTGAATCTCAGTTGTCGTATTAAAACGCGACAGTCACTTTTAGAAGTGGCTAAGTAAAAGCTTTCCAGTTCGGGTGATTATTTTACAGCTCAGAGTAGACTAAAGAGAAGCAAAGTGCTTTTAAATAGCAGAATTAGCTCTTCCGGATATCTTATATTGCGAAATTTAAAAATAAAACGTAGCAGTAGACTTGAAAGTTTGTACAGACTGTCAGAAGTGTTTAAATTATAAAATATACATTTAACCTCTTAGGACCAACAGCTTAAATTAGGATATTGGAAGCCTTGTGCAAAATCATCGTCTATCTTTAATATAATAGGTATACATACATAAGTAACAATTTACTCGAAGTTCTAATTGCATAAACTTTAAACTATCATAGATCTATAAATCTACGGGCAGAATACAATATGAAAAATATAAGGGTTTTGTTTACAAAATGTAACCCTAATGGGACTCCTAACCTTTCCTTTAGGTTGAACATGAAAACTAATCAGAAAATGTAAACATAAACTTTGCATTAAAATTAAGTTCTAATAATGAACTATGTAATTTTTTTATACACATATGGTATAATAACTTCTTTTCGGGGTACTACAAAGTCTGGATAATGTCATAGCCTAATTCACCCAGGAAGTAAACTAAACATGGAAAAAATCCTCACGTATCTACATTCGTTACATGTAACGAGGGTTGGTTTTCTTTTCGTAGGCTACGATGTTTTAAACCGACTTTGACACCTCGGGCGTGTGAGGCCCGCTTAATGAAAGCCACCATAAATTGCGGAAAATATTTTCATTTAAAATTTGAGAGTGTCATATTACCTCGAGAATATAGGGTGAAGAAGCCTCAGTAGTGCAGATTATTCGGATTGTATATTCTGGGTCTTGCTTAATTCTTAACATAATATCGTTTAATTATCTTCAGCGCTCGCTTGACGTCCTGCCAGAATGGCTATCCCGTGGTCATACTCATATTACACCACAAAGCGGCTGTATACCTCGGCGCTATATTTTCCGCGACCTCAAATGACAATCCGATTATTACATTCTTATCTATGATGACAAATACCTAGCAAAACCCGGCCCGTGGACATGGTTGTCCACCTAGTTAAATGGTTAGCATACTTT